>PVIY010006093.1:0-90123 GCA_004026745.1 Myrmecophaga tridactyla
ATTTTGAATTCTGAAATAAAGACTCACATCCACAGTCAATTGGTTTTTGATAAAGGTGCCAAGCCCACAAAATGGCAAAAAAGAATACTCTCTTCAACAAGTCATGCTGGGAAATGTGGATACCGAAATACAGAAGTAAAGGTGAATTCCTACCTTGCCTCATGTATAAAAATGAACTCTAAACACATCAAAGAACTGAATGTAAAAACCAGAACTATATGGGTGGCTGCTGTGGCTCAGCAGGCAGAGCTCCGACCTGCCATGCTGGAGGTCTGGAGTTCGATCCCTGGTGCCTCCTGCCCATATGCAAATTAAAAAAAAAAAAAAAACCCAGAACTATAAAACTAGAAGAAAGCATCTTCAGGGCCTTCTGTTAGACAATGGTTTCTTAGACTTTACACCAAAAGCACAAGCAATAAAAGAAAAATTAGATAAATGTGACTTCAAGATTAAAAACTTTTGCATCTCAAAGGACTTCACTATGAAAGTAAAATAGAACCTGCAAGATGTGAGAAAATTTTAGAAAATCCCATACCTGATAAAGGGTTTTAATGTCACTATATAAAGAAATCCTAAAACTCAACACAAAAAAGACAATCCAAGTAAAAGATGGCAAAAAATTTGAATAGATATTTCTCCAAAGAAGATACACAATGCCCAATGGGCACATAAAAGAGGCCCCACATCATTAGCCATTAGAGAAATGCAAATCAAAACCATACTGGCATTCCATTTCACACCCATTATAATCGTTATTATTAAAACAAACAAACAAACAAACAGGAAATAGCATGTTTGGGAGAGTTGTGAAGTAAAAGGAATTATTTTTCATCGCTGGTGGGAATGTAAAATGGTACAGCTATAGTGAAAACAGTTTGGCAATTCCTCAGAAAGTTAAGAATAGAATTACCATATGACCTAGTAATCCTGCTACTGGGTATACACCCCAAAGAATTGAAAGCAGGATATCAAACAGATATTTGTACACTGGCATTCATACTGGATTGTTCACAATTGCCAAAAGATGAAAGCAACCCAACTGTCTATTAGCAGGTGAATGGATAAACGAAATATAGTATTTACATATAATGGAATATTATTCAGTCATAAACAGGAATCAGGTTCTGATATATGTGACAACATAGATGAACTCTGAAGACTTCATACTGAGTGAAATAAGTCACACACAAAGGACGTATTATCTCATTGATGTGGCATAATCAGAACAAGAAAATTCACAGGGAATGGGAGTTAATGCTTAATTAGTTTAGATTTTCTCTCTGGGTTGATGGAAAAGCACTGGTAATAGATGGTGGGAATCATGACACAGCATTGTGAACGTCATTAACACCACTAAATTATATATTTGGATGTAGTTAAAAAGATAAATTTGTTTGCATGTGTGTTACTAGAATAAAAATTTTTAAAAAGCGTAAGACTCTATAGCAGAAAATGAAACCTAATAATAACTTTGAACTATAGTTAATGCTATAATGATAATAATATTGCTTCATCAATTGTTGCAGCTAATGCCTTAATGAATTGTGTGTGTAGGGGGTCATTTGTGGGAAGTGTGTATTTTCCACATGGTTTTCTGTAAGCCTGCAACTTCTCTATTAAAAAAAGCACAACCATTTAAAATTTAATCATTTTCCACAGAAAACTTCAAGTATTTGAAAATAAGAATATTGTGAAATCTTATGTTTTTAAACAACATAGAAATTGTATTTTTTCTCTTTTGTATTAACACTCTAACTCCTTTATCAAACCTTGCTTTCAATTTCTAGCTTTTCAAAATTATCCAAATCTAGATGAATTACATAGTGCTAGCAGTTATTTTACTACTTAATCAAAAGCCTGCCCCCACCACCAAAAAAAAGAACATACAATAAGCTGAAAAGAACTTAATTTCTCTCGATAGCTCAATTTGACTCTCAGGATTTACCTGTAAATTTATCTTCAAAAATTCCTTGAGATAAATGTAGTCTAAATTAATTACTTGTAAGTGAAACAAGCTTCTCAGCCTGAATTAAACCCATTCAGCTGTTATGTGAAAAACGTGCAAAATGATCTGCACAATGGAAACAAGATTAGGAGAAAATTACGTCCAAAAAAATCGACATTAAACATGTAGAGACATAATAATGAAATGACATTTCTGCATCAAAAAATGAGACTACAGTAGAAAGTTAACAATTCAAGTTACTTGTTAAAACTACTACATCAGAGAAGGCAGATAGTGAGTCCAGGAGGCAGGAGAACTACATGTCACATAGAAATGATTGCTGCTGTCAAGCAGTTTACTAAATATTTGCTATTTCTTTATTAACAACAAAATTTCCATTGAGTTTCCACTGAATTCAATAACATTTACTTTCATTGAACTGCGATATGCTTGGAGTGCATTGTTTCAGGTACCTGCAGGGTATAGATTTTCAAGTAGAGGAACATAATGTGATGAGAGTCTGAACATGTTTAAGAAACATAAAGACTAAGGAAAGTCTGGTCAGCATTGAATGGTGGTTCAGCACAAGAAAATCTTAGTCTCAAACCACAAATGCCACGGAGGTTCCCAGCCTTAACAAACTCAGAAATGAGGATTATTTTCATGGGAGAGCCTGGGCCCTTGATTTACCCTCTAAACTTGCAAATTTTGCATGGGGACTCAGATATTACTTGACAGGAGGCTGCAGAGAAGCAGAAAAGAGGAGTCTCTGCTTTTTCTCATTTGTCTGGTGCCAAAGGAACTCTTTTTACTGCTAGCCTCTCCCAGCCCACTATTTTATTTTTTCCTCCCAATTAGTTTTACAATCTACTGACCCTGGTACATTTCCAACAATGTCTGAATTCTTTTTTGTCATTGGAAATACTGCTCTCCTTATATGCTTGAAATGTGCCAGAATTGTATATCTTTTTCTAGAGTTCTAATAAAAGTAAGCATTTTAAAATAATCCTTCTGAGTGCAGCAAGTTTGAATATAGGTTATGTATTAACCTATTTGCTTCATCTTCTTTATTCTCTAATCTCCAGATTGCAAGGCCCTGGAAAGTACCTATAGTTTCAAAATCCATGATCATCTTTGAGCCTCTTTCCTCTTCTTGCTTCTTCTCAAGGATACTCCTTATTTGAACCAGGAAGTATTCATACTATTTTGGATTTATATTTGAAATTCTACTCTGTCTGGCTTACAGTTGAAGCATTTGGGGTAGCTATTTTCTAAAGAAGGCACCCAATGAATGATGTCACTTGATTGTGATGAACTTGAGTCATCCCTCCCCACCCCCGAGTCAAGGCTGGTCCTGTGACTTGCTTTAACTAATGAAGGAGGCAAGAAGGGACACTGTGTCATGTCCTGGCCTAAGCCTGAAGAAGGCCAGGTCACTTTCCAGTTTACATTCTTGGCGCCCAGGTATTATGTAAGAGGGCTGACTGCCTCGGTGGGGAGAGAAACCACAGGGAGAATAAGACACCAAGTAAAGAGGGGCTACATGACCCAACACGCCAGAGGTGAAGTCCAGCCCCAGAGGATTCCAACACCACTTGCCATCTGACTACAATTGCATAAGAGATGCCAAGCAATACCTTAGAAAACTGCCTTACCAGATGAGTCAATCCACAGAATTGTGAGAGATCATAATGAATTGTTTCAGCCACCAAAACAAAAAAATATTACAGGAAAAATAAAACATGCTGCACTAAATATATAGGCTAACTTCTGTCTACAAAATTGTAAACTAGCTTTTCCTAATCAATTTTAAAGTGCAATTTCTGTGAATTGATTTAATTAATTCATATACTCTTCTTGGTTCAGATGTCTTAAAGGTGCAAGCTTCTTAAAATCAATATGATTTTCTCTAGAAAATGCTAAATTCTTTAAAAACCTCACAAGAGGCATCTTCTTTTGACAAAACTTCTTTAAAAGCCTGCTGTTAATCACAAAACAGAGTAAATGATTTGCCCACCTTCTGTAAGAGACCATTAACAGTATGAATAAATAATTATTTTGTATTATATATTGCAGAATCCATATCGCTCAATTCTTAAAATGTATATTTTATATAACCTTTAACTTTTTTTGTATGCTGTATGACAGGGTCACATTTCATTACTTTTCCATGTGAGTATCCTGTTACTGCAGCACCATTTATTGATTTCTGTGTGTGTTCGTTTTGCTTGTTTGCTTGGTATTTTGGGGGAAGTTCATGGACTGGGAATCAAATCCGGGTCTCCCACATAGCCAATGAACTATCCTTGCACCCCCAATAACATTTAACTTTTAAAATCCCCCTTGTGATTCATTTGATCTGCTTATATCTAAGAGAATTGAGCAGGTTCAATTATAACACTTTTTAGAGTCAAATTTACATTTTCCCATACAAATTATTTGCTGATATACTAAAATATATCCAAACATTTGTGCAGTGGAAGGCTGATGATATTCTACAAGTAACTTTTTATATCTACAACGTAAAGGGTTATATTGACTACTAAACTATTTTATTATTATCCAAATTCTGAGGAAGCACAAAGATACTTAAGGTACCCTCTTAAATGATCATGGGAAAAGGATCGCTTTGCACCTTGCCTAGCAGATTTGATCTCAGGCGTTTGGTTAACTACTGGCCCCTCTGGATGGTATGTGGTTTCAATGTTACCTCTGCATTATAATCACAAGGATTCTTTATCTAGACGCCCATACATTTCTAATTTACCAACTTTGATGCAGATGATTTATAAAAAGATACTTTTAAGGAACAAGGAGCTAAATCAGCATAGAGATTTAATGCAGCCACGAAGGGCTGTACAGCTACAAAGGAGATCACCTCTTTATCTGGATTCTTATTTTAGTTAGAACAAAATTGATGAAAAGAGCCACTTCCCTCATAAACAGACTTAGCTCTTTTTTCTTCTCTTGCTTGCGACATGTCTATTAACCTGCAAGTAACCTTTCTATATGCTGTTTGGTGAACTTATCTTCTCCTTCAGTGTGATAAAAAACTGATAAGCTTTTGTGTGTGTGATACAATATAGAACATAAAGTGCTATGATTTATATGGCCAAGAATATCATCATTAAAATTATTCGTTTGACTACTGTGCTGACTTGAAAAGATGACATATTACATGTAATTGGGGGGAATGGAATGATGTTTTAATTAGGATCATGCCAAATAAAAATGATAGGCAGGAATGAAAGGAAACTCATCAACAATCTGCTCCTAAAAGCCACCACAAGAACATAAATAATCACTAGAGAATATCCAGCTATTTAAGTAACTCCATATTTTTCCATGAAAAATTACTGAAATAATAAGCTCCAGATGGTACTACAAAAAATGCAAAATTATTCTTAGCATCTGGGTCACAGAACTGTCAGACCTTCCCCTGGATGTTATTTCCTAAGTGAAAGGAAATAGGAGGGTAAAGTGTTATGCACCAAGAACCAGGAGCATGGTTTTCCTGCAATGATGTTATTACATAAGAAGATTTAACTCCATTTGCATCAAGCCTTTCTTATTAATGTATGGTAAGTTTATTCCTGTTATGAATTAGCAGTCTAAGTCAGAAGGTACTCACATAATTTATACCAAAATTAACCCCAAGTTTTATAATCAAAATACTATTAAAATACTATTCAGTTTTTTGTGTGAATATTATTTTACTTTGAAACAATCACTATTTCCAGTTTGCTTCGGACTTCTAATTACATCAAATTTGTGAATGCAGGTGTAATAACAATGCCTGACATTCCAAATTGCTTGTTTCACACACTGTTCATTGACCAACCAAACAGATGTTCCCAGCTCCCTTCTTACAGGCCACCCCCTACTAGAAATACTAAAAACAATCCCATTTGACTACAGTCTAGGAACAGTATGTGACACAATTCTGGCTAACAGAACATTTGTAGAAGTATGAAAGTATTCTGGAAAGGTTTGGCTTTTGCATGAAAAAGGAGGTATGCACAGCTGATACCATTTCTCCAGTCTCTTCTAAAGACTCATGACTTGAAAGTGGCCATGGTATTTGGAACTATCCCCAGTATCTAACAACAGTGAGTTGACAAACATAACGAAAGTACATCTAAGATGGCTGGGTAAGGAGTTTGGGGCACCCTCTCCTCAATGAAACATCTCTTAACAATGCAAACTGAAAGAAACAACTATTTAAAACCTCTGGAAACAGACAAAATGACATATATCAAATATATCAAATAGAGATTCAAGAAATGGAGAATTTCTTGAATTTCTGTAAGAACAGTAAAAGTCTGTGGAATTTGAGCCAACACCTTCCCTCATCCACCTCCCAGACACGTGTTATAGAAGGTGACCTCTGGGCAGTGGAACCAGGAAATAAGGATCGCTCTCCCTGAAGACCCAAGTCTGGGGTTCCATTTTCACCACAGGAGGAGTAGGGCACATATACCTCATTTCCTCCAGCTCCTGTTGCAGAAGCTTTATTCTGGGCAGGTGCAGCCAAGAGGATGGGATTCCTTCCCTCACCCAGCTGGCATGCTTAGGGTGAGAGTTCTAATCCAGCCATGTCAGGCTGATAGCACTTGGGCATCAATCACCATAGCCCCAGTTCATGGCTATGGTGAGGATTCCATGATGAAAAGGACAAGTCAAGAAAACTAAGGGCTATTACTTCCTCCCCCTGAATCCCCAGTCATTGAGCAGGAATACTACTCTGGGAGAAGCTGTGGTGCAGAGGTTCTGCCTAGGGAGAGAAACAGGAGGTGAGGACAGGGAGGTTCACAATTCTACATGAGAGCTCTGATTATATATATATTTTAACATGGGCAGGCATTGGAAACCGAACCCAGGTCTCCGGCATGACAGGGGAGAATTCTGCCAATTAGTCACTATTATATATACACATACACACACAGTAGCAGATGTGAAGAAGCAGAAGAAAGAATAAGTGAATTAATTGGCAGAATAAATTAAGAAATATGAACAATCTATATGCTGCTTAAGAGACTCATCTTAGACCCAAGGATACAAATAGATTGAAAGTGAAAGGAAAAAGATGTAACCAAAAGAAAGCAAGAGTAACTAAACTAATATGAGACCAAAATAGATTTTAAATGTAAAGAGGTCATAAGAGACAAGGAAGGATAATACATATTAATGAAAGGGATAATTCATCAAGAAAAACTAACAATCATAAATAGGTATGCTCCTAATCAAGGAGCTCAAAAGTACATAGGCAAATATTTGCAAAACTGAAGGAAGCAATAGACATTTGAGCAATAATATCGGGAGACTTCAATCATCACTGTCTTCTATAGAAAGAACAACCAGACAGAAGATCATTAGCAAAGGAAGAACTTAAACAATTTGATAACTGAATTAGATCTAACAGATATATATAGAGAGAGATCATTACAACCCCAAATACCAGGATATACATTCTTTAGCACCTGTGGAATGTTCTCCAGGATAGAACATATGCTGGGCACAAAAAAGCTCTTTATGAATTTTAAAAGATTTAAATTATTCAGAGCACTTTCTCTGATCACAATGAATGAAGATGGAAATTAACTACCACCAAAGAACCAGAACTTTCTCAAATGTATGGAGGTTAAGAAACATACTCTTGAAAAATCATTGATTCATAGAAAGACTGCTAGGGAAATAGGTAAATATCTGGAGATGAAGGAAAATGAGAATATGGCATATCAGAACTTGAGGGATGCAGCAATTACAGTGCTGAGAGGAAAATGCATTGCCCTAAATGCCTATATTAAAAAATAATTCTCATCTGCCATATGGGAGACTCAGGCTTGATTCCTGGCCCACGCACTTCCCAAACAAACAAGCAAACAAAAATTCAATAAATGGTACTGCAATAAGGGGATACTCACATGAAAAAAGAATGAAATGTGACCCTCACCATGCAGCATACAAAAAAAATGTTTTTAAAAAAGAGGAAAGAACAAAATAGAGGACTTCACTGCTCATCTGAGGGAACAAGAAAAAGAACAGCAAACTAACCCCAAAGCAAACAGGAGAAGAGAAATAACAATGATTAAAGCAGAAATAAATGATTCAAAAACAATAGAAATAATCAGTAAAAACAAAGGTTGGTTCTTTGAGAAAACTCAATAAAGTCAATGGATGCCTAGATAAACTGACAAAGAAAAGATGATAGAGGATGCCCAAAAAAAAAAAAGAAAGAAAGAAAACCAGAAAAAAAATCATAAATGAAAGGAGGTCCTTACAACAGAACAGGAGAAATTTTTTTAAAAAATCATAAGAATATACTATGAACAAAACAAGTATATGCCAACAAACTAGACAAACTTAGACAAAATGGACAAATTCCTAGAAACATAGACCAAGCTATAATGACTCAAAAAGAAATAGAAGATCTCAACAAAACAATCACAAATAGATTCAATCAGTTATCAAAATTCTTTCTAGAAGAAAAGCTAATGGCCAGTTGGCTTCACAGAGGAATTTTTTTAAACATTCTAAAAAGAACTAATACCAATTCTGCTCAAACTCTTTACAAAAAAAAATTGAGGAAAAAGGAGCACTATTTAACTTATTTTATGAATTTAACATCACTCCAATACCAAAATCAAGTGAGGAAGCTACAAGAATGAAAAACAGCAAGCAAATCTCCTTAATGAACATAGATGCAAAAATTCTCAACCAAACACTAGTAAACGGTATCCTATGATACATCAAGAATTATACAACATGACCAAGTGAGGTTTATACCAGGATTGCAAGGATGGTTCAGTACAGGAAAATCAGTCAATAAAATACAGCACATTAACAAATCAAAAGGGAATAATTGCATGATCATTTCATTTGATGCTGAAAAAGCATTCAACAAAATTCAGCATCCTTTTCTGATAAAAACACTTCAAAAGATTGAAATAGAGGGAAATGTCCTCAATATGATAAAGGTCATATATGAAAAACCCATAGCCAGCATCATATTCAACAGAGAGAGACTGAAAGTCTTTCCCCTAAGATTGGGAATGAGAAAGGATGTTCAATGTCACCACCCTTATTCAACATTGTACTATAAGTTCTAGCTAGAGCAATAAGGCAAGAGAAAGAAATACAGGGCATCTGTATCAGAAAGGAAGAAGTAAAATTTAATAATTTGCTGATGACATGATACTATACTTGGAAAATCTGAGATATCTATGACAAAATTTATTGAACTAATAAACAAATTCAGCAAAGTGGTGGGATACAAGATTAATAGGCAAACATAGGAATGCTTCTATGTACAAGCAATGACCTAACTGAGGAGACAATTAAGGAAAAAAATTCATTCAAAATAGCAGCTAAAAAATCAAGTATCTAGGAGTAAACTTAACCAGGGATGTAAAGGACCTGTACATAGAAAATTGCATAACATTGCTAAAAGAAATCAAAGATTTAAATACATGCAAGGAAATTCCCTACTCATGAACAGGAAGGATAAATGTAATTAAAGTATCAATTCTACCCAAATTGATCTACAAATTCAATGCAATACCAATAAAAATTCCAACAACTTATTTTAAAGACTTGGAAAAGCAAGGTATAAACTCATTTGGAAGGGAAAGCTAAAAATATCCTAAAAAAAGAAGAATGTAGTGGGAGGATAAACAGTTCCCAATTTTGAAGCTCACTACAACACACATTGGTCGACACAGCACAGTTCTGGCAAAAAGATAGAACTGTTGACCATGGAATCAATTTGAGACTGTGGAATCTGTGGTCAGCTGATCTTCTACAAGGTCTCCAAATCCACTGGGCTTGGACAGAATAATCTTTTCAATAAATGGTCATGGGAGAACTGGATATCAATAACCAAAAGAATGAAAGAGGACCTTACACCCAAACAAAATTTAAATCAAAGTAGATCAAAACCCTAAATATTAGAACCAGTACCATAAATCTCCTAGAAGAAATATATAGGGAAAAATCTTCCAAACCTAACAATAGGAGGTAGCATCCAAAACTTTACACCCAAAACACAAGTGTGCCCTTCCACTGGACAGAGAAACTCTGAACTTTATTGGCCTCCTTGAACTGAGTTACCTTCCCTGGATGCCTTAGATTGGACATTTCTATAGACTTGTTTTAATTGGGACATTTTCTCAGCCTTAGAACTGTAAACTAGCAACTTATTAAATTCCCCTTTTTAAAAACCATTCTCTTTCTGGTATATTGCATTATGGCAGCTAGCAAACTAGAACAGATTTTGGTACCAGGAGAGTGGGGTGCTGCTGCGGTTTGCAGATACCAAACATGTTGGAACAGCTTTTTAAGTGGATAAGGGGAAGAATCTGGAGGAGTTGTGAGAAGCCTGATAGAGAAGGCCTAAAATGTTTTGAAGAGACTGTTGGTAGAAATATGGACTCTAAAGATACCTCTGACCAGGCTTTAGACAGAGATGAGGCATGTGTCATTGTAGACTGGAAGGAAAGTGAGCCTTATTTTAAAGTGGCAGATAATCTGGCAAAATTGACTAGTGGCTTTGGCTGGAAGGCAGATTTTAAAAGCCATGAATTTGGATACTTAGCAGAAGAGATCTCCAAGTTAAATGTGGAAAGTGCAGCCTGGCTTCTCCTCACAGCTTATAGTGAAATGTGATAGGAAAGAGATAAGCTAAGAACTGAACTCCTTAGTACAAAGAAACCAGAAATTGAAGGTCTGGAAAATTCTGGGCCTCCAGAAACAGAGACTCCAGAGAATAGTGCCCTGTGTGAGGATTTAACCAAATGTGGAACCAGCCAGCCATTTCAGAGAAAGCCAAGATTGGATATGGAGTTATCCAGGAAGGATTTGTGGAAACTCCTTTTGTCTGATGGGCATGATCCGTGGCTACTGCATAGAAAGCCAACAAGAGTGCTGTGGGACATGCATAAACAAAGCCACTCCCAGTCTGGACTGAGGGGTTCAGAGAAGGGACACATTGGAGGAAAAATAACTTCAGAGGCAAAACCATGGAGGCTAAGGTCTGGAGTCAAGAAGCCTTGGGCCAGGAGAGCAGACCCACCCAAACCTGTGGAGAGGGTGAGTTTGCCCCAAAGGCAGAGGATGGGCCTTCCACCTCGTTGCAGTGGAAGAGTCATGCCACCTCAGGCCTTGGAGAGAGTGAAGCACATTCCTTGGGGGTTGGGCAGATCCTGGCTGCCACCACATGGAGGGGTTGAGCGTGTGCCCTGGAGATGGCAGAGAGTCTGGGTGCGGCCCCAATGCTTGAAAAGGATGGAGCTGAGAGAAAGGTGGTCTCCCCAGTGTCCCCCAAGATTGCATTTAGAGAGAGGTAGGCCTCTGCGTAGGTCCTTGGAAAGGGTGGGACTGCCACTTTCAGAAGCACTGAAGATAAATGATTCTCAAACTTTGAAATCTAATGGTCTTTGCTCTGCAAGTTTTTGAAACTGCTTGGGTCCTGTGATGCCTGTGTTCCTTCAAAATGGGTATATGTATCCTATGTTCCTCCTTTGTATGTTGGCAGCAAATAACTTGTTTTGAGTTGTTATAGGTCCAGAGCTAGAGGAGAACTTTGCCTTAGAACAGATCATACCTGTAACTAACTTTGATAGGAGTTTATACTGTTTCCAATTTCATATTTTGTTTGTATTGCTACTGAAATGGTTTAAGAATTTCTGATATTGTTATGAAATTAATGTATTTTGTATATGGGGAAAACATGTTTTTTTTAGGGTCCATACAATGGAATGTGCTGGTTTGAAAGGGTGTATGCCCCCTAGAAAAGCCACGTTTTAGTTTAAATTCCATTTCATAAAGGCAGAAAAATCCCTATTCAATATTGCATGTTTGAAACTGTAACCAGATCATCTCCCTGGAGATGTGATTTAATCCAGAGTGGTTGTTAAACTGGATTAGGTGATAACATGTCTCCACCCATTTGGGTAGGTCTTGATAAGTTTCTGGAGTCCTGTAAAAGAGGAAACATTTTCGAGAATGAAGGTGATTCAGAGAGAGCAGAGAATGCTGCAGCACCACAAAGCAGAGAGTCCATCAGCCAGCAACCTTTGGAGATGAAAAAGGAAAACACCTCCCGGGGAGCTTCATGAAACAGGAAACCAGGAGAAGAAGCTAGCAGATGACGCCGTGTTCACCATGTGCCCTTCCAGATGAGAAAGGAACCCTGACTCTGTTTACTGTGTGCCTTTCCAAATAAGAAAGAAGCCCTGACTGTGTTCACCATGTGCCCTTCCACTTGAGAAAGAAACTCTGAACTTCATCAGCCTTCTTGAACTGAGGTATCTTTCCCTGGATGCCTTAGATTGGAAATTTCTATAGACCTGTTTTAATTGGGACATTTTTCTTGGCCTTAGAACTGTAAGCTAGCAACTTATTAAATTCTCCTTTTTAAAAGCCATTCTGTTTCTGGTATATTGCATTCTGGCGGCTAGCAAACTAGAACAACAAGCAATGAAAGAAAAAATAGATAAAAGGGAACTCCTCAAAATCAAATGATTCTGTACCTCAAAAGACTTTGTCAAAGAGGTGAAAAGGCAGCCAACTCAATGGGAAAAAATATTTGGAAATCACACATTGGACAAAGGTTTGATAACCTGTATACATAAATAAATCATACAACTCAACAACAAAAGAATAAAAAGCCCAATTATAAGATGGGCTGATAATATGAATAGACATTTTTCCGCAGAGAAAATACAGAGGGCTAACAAACATGTGAAAAGATGCTCATTTTCATTAGCTATTAGGGAAATGCAGATCAAGACCACAATGAGATATCACCTCACATCTATAAGAATGGCTGCCATTAAACGTATGGGAAACTACAAATTTTGGAGAGGAAGTGGATAAATTGGAGCATGTATGCACTGCTGGTAGGAATGTATAATGGTATAGCTACTATGGAAGACAGTTTTGTGGTTCCTTAGAAAATTAAATATCAAGTTTCCATATGACCCTGAAATACCACTCCTCAGTGTATACTCTGGAAAGCTGAAAGCAGTGACACAAATGAGCATTTGTACACGGATGTTCACAGCAGCATTATTTACAGTTGCCAAAAGATGGAAACAATCCAAGTGCCCATCAACATGACAGTGGATAAAGAAAATGTGCTGTGTACAAACTATGGAATAGTATGCAGAATTAAGATGAAATGAGGTCCTGAAGCATATGATGGCATGGATAAAACTTGAGGACATAAAGCTGAGTGAAATAAGCCAGACAAAAAAAGGATAGATAGGTTATGACTTTGCTATTATGACCTTGGCAAAGGTAAACTCAGAGGCTAATAATATTGAATATAGGGGACCTAGAGATACATAGAATCTAGAGATGTGTGAATGGTTAGCTGATGAGGTTGAACTTAAATGTAAGGAAATTGACAGAAGGGAAGGCAGTTCATTAGTTGGTCTATAAGTAACATTGTCACACTGAAGGTGAACATAATTGAAAGATATTGTATAGAATCATTTATCCCACTGATTAGACACTACAAATGAATAAGTCCTTGCAAGAATTACTTTAAAAGTATGAATATTGAATAAAGAGATATAGGGGGAAGATGCTATTACAGGCTATGGCCTACATATATTTCAGAAAGACATAAACAATAGCACAACAATATCAGAGGTAAATAATTGGGGGAGAAAATAAAAGTTAGGGGGTAGTTTGGATTTTCTATTTGGTGAGGGTATGTTTACTGGTTACTTTTTTCTTTAAACAATGAAAATTGTCTAAGATTAAGTGTGTTGATGACTGTTCAACTAAGTGAGAATAATGTGAGACATGGATTGCTGACTGTGGAAATTATATGATGCCCAACGGAAGGAGGTGGGTGAAGGTTGCATCAACTGAGAAATACTATGAATTATGGTGTATGCATAAGATGGAATATTTTGCAATTACAGAATGGAATGAAGTTGGGAGGCATGCAATGAAGTGAATGAAACTTGGGGACACTATGTGGTGCAAAATAAGCCAGAAACAAAAGAACAAATATTATATAGCATCTTTTAGAAAATACTGGTAAGAAAATTGGGGTCTAGATTGTAGGCTCTTATAGCAGTAACAATTAGTCCAGAGCTGTAAATGTTATTTCTAGATTTTTAAATGCTGTACTATATAAGTATAATCAGGTATCTTCCTGGAACTTTGGTCATCTGTGTGACACCTAAAGACTCAGAGGTGGAGTTCTGCAGCTCTGGAAGTCAGCATTTCTACATACAACAACGGTTAAAGAAACTGAAAATGAGATCAGTCTTCAATTAGAGATAATCAGTCAGGTCAGGAGTAAGGTAAATCAGAATACAGGGGTAAGGATGACATTGTTGGCATTTTAGAACTTCACCTACTGTATGAGACCAAAGGAAGAGAGGTTTAGGTTGTTCAAAAACCTCATTTTTCTGTAGCACATAATAGAACTCAACCTGTCTGGATAGATCATTTAAACAACCCAAACACATGGAACCCAGGATAGGAATAAGGACTTGTAATTCTTTATAGATTAATATAGCCCACATACATTCCAGAGTATGTTTAGCAGATAGTCAAAAAGCACTGGCAAAGTCCCTTAAGGGAAAGGAGAAAAAAACATAGAACTATTAATCTTTACCACTTTGGAAACCCCTAATTTACTCTCAGACTAAATCAATAAGCCCAAATCAATAAGCCAAACTCTTGATCTTGAGGCATGCACTTGTAGAGCTTAATTCTTTAGTGGAGAATCTAAGTCTACCTATAGCTATGCCTAAGAGACTGGTTAGCTGACCCTTGTGTCATTCAAATTCCTCACTATGAAAATGGGAATATATATCCTCTGACTGACCTTCCTTTGGCAACAGATAACTTATTCTGAGTTTTGCAGGTCAGAGCCAGAGGACAATTTTGCCTTAAGACAGACCACGCCTGTAGCTGGTCTGGGTTTTTGTGCTGTTTCTGTCTTTGTTTTTATTTGTATTGTGACTGAAATGGTTTAAGGCTTTGTGATATTGTGATGGAATGAATGTATTGTGCATTTGAAAAGAATATATCTCTCTGGTGTCCAAAGGATGGAATGTGCTTGTTTGAAGTTATTAGATACCCCAGAAAAGCCATGTCCTTTAATCCTCATTCAATATTGCCAGGTGTTATCTTTTTTATTGTGACACACTCAATTGTGAGTGGTAACCTTTGATTAGATGGTTCCCGTGGAGATGTGTCTTCACCCATTCAAGGTGGGTTTGTTTACTGGAGCCTTTTAAGAGGGAACCATTTTGGAAAAAGCTCAGAATGAACACAGACCACACAGCCAGAGCTTTTTGGAGATGTGGAAGGAAGTAGAGAGAAGCCTTATAAAATGAGGAGAGAAACCTAGAAGACATTTACATGCACTTTCCCAGGTGAGAGAGGTGTCCAGAACCTAAACACCCCAACAGACACCAGTCATGTGACTTTGCAGCTGCCAGAGTATTCCGGATGGCATCAGCCTTTTTTGAATGAAGGTAACCTCTTGTTGATACCTTAATTTGAACATTTTCACGGCCTTGGAACTGTAAACTTGCAACTTAATAAATTCCTCATTTAAAAGCCGTTCCATTTCTGGCATATTGCATTCCAGGAGCTTACCAACTAAAACTAATGTACTTTGAAATTTATTGCTTTTTTTGTATACATATATACAAAATATATATATATATGCACATTGCACAATAAAATGCTAAAATAAAAGCAATTAACAAAAATATTTATATCCAGACCTAATGGTCTGGAAAATTGTGGGAATGTCCAAAGTTGAACCTTCTCAAGAACAACTGGAGAGGGAAATTCTGAGCTTCTTATCCATGGCTGAATGTGGATTGAACCCTATGAACCGTGACTATAGTCTCCAAGTCACACATATGCACACACACAAACACATCCAATAGCACACAGAGAAAGTCTAACTAGGTAACTGACTTGAGTACAAACTTTGACCAATAATTGACTTATATTGACCCAGGGGTAACCTATAGGAATTCGTATTAAATAAACAGAAAAATAAGAGGAGAAACAAAAGCTTAGCAGCGATATCAGAGTATGTAGGCTTTAGAGGAAGTAGGCTTCACAGAATGAGTTCAGTGGATTCACTAAACAAATGACAAACCACAAATAATTGTCCCCCATAGGAGAGAAGAAGTACCCAGAGTTACTATAAATTATCTTCTAAACTGTCCAATTTTCAACAACAACAAAAATTATAGGACATTCAACAAAATATGAAAGTGGGAATTTCGCACAAGAAAGGTAAAGCAGTGTTAGAAACTTCCCTCAAGGACACAGAACTTGGATGTAGCAGACAAAACTACAAAGCAGCTACTAAAATGTGTTCACAGAACTAAAGGAACCATATATAAATCATTAAAGGAACATGTAATGACAAAGTCTTATCAAATAGAGACTATTAATGAAGAGACACAAAACAAAAAAAGTGGAAATTTTGGTGAATAAAAGTATAATAACTGAAATTAAAAATTTACTAGAAAGGCTCACATGCTGATTTGAGCTGGTAGAAGTAAGAAAAAGCTGATGTGAGGAAATATCAGTAGAGATCACCTGATTGGAGAAAAGTTGAAGAAAAATGAAAAAGAATTTGAGATATTTAGGGCAACATTAAGCAAACTAATGTATGTATATTGGGAGGACTAAACAAAGAGGAGAGAAAGAGACAAAAGGTAATTCGAATAAATAATGGCAGAAAATTCACAAATGTAATGAAAAACACAAATCTAGATAACTAAGAAGATCAACAATCCCACGAAAGATAAATGCAAAGACACTCCCACAAAGACACACATTTTTTAAAAAGTTCAATTTCAAAGATAAAGAGAAATTATTTAAAGCAGCGATAAAAAATGACTCATTATATTTAAGGAAACCAAAATGAGATTAAGAGCTGACATCTCATCAGAAACAATCAGAAGGCAGTGGGATGACATTCTCACAGTGCTGAAAGAAAAATTTAAGCTGCCAAACATCAATCCAGTAAACAGGAGAGCCATCATTCAAAAATAAAGACATTCTCAGATGAGCAAAAATTGAGAGAATTTGCTGCTAAATGATCTTCTTTAAAAATATGCTGAAGTTCTTCAGTCTAAAAAGATATGATACCAGAAAATAATGCATATCTATATATTCACACACATATGCACACACATAAAACAAAGAATTCCAGTAAAGGTAATTTTCAGGTACTGATAAAAGAAAAATTGCATGTCTTTTCTCTGCCTTTTTCTTCACTGATCTTTAAAGCAAAGAGATTGAATTAGAAATTTTAGATTTTTTCACAAAGAAAAAAAATCCCAAAAACTAGATGACCTCACTGGTGAATTTTCACAAGATGTTAAAGAAAAATTAATACTAATCCTTCAAAACCTCTTCTAAATAAATGAAGAATAGGAAACACATATCACAAATCATTCTATGAGGCCAATACTGCCCTGAAACCAGAGCAATACAAAGATTTCACAAGAAATGAAAATTACATAGCAATGTCCCTTATGAATATAGACACGAAATCCTCAAGCAAATACTAACAAATTGAATCCAGCACCACATAACATGGATCACACACCATGACCAAGTATGATTTATTCCAGGAATTCAAGACTGGTTTAATATCTGAAAATAAATCAATGTAATGTAATGTATTAATAAAGAAAAGGAAAACAAAAACACATGATCATATAATTAGACACAGAAAAATCATTGATCATGCTCCAAAATCCATTTGTTATCATTCAGACTAGGAATAGACGTGACCTTCCTCAACCTCATCAATGATGTCTATGAAAAATGCACAGCTAATATTTTGGTGCATAGGGAAAGACTGAGTGCTTTCACTCTAAAATTGGGAACAAGACAATAATATCTGTGCTTATTTCTATTCAACATTGTAATGGATATTCTAGTTAGAGAAGTTTAGCAAGGAAAAAATGCATATTAGAAAGGAAGAAATAAAATAACCTGTAGTCACAGATGACATTATCATGTATGCAGAGAATCCCACAAATACTCTAAAAAATACAGGAACTGATAAATGTGTTCAACAAGATTGCAGGACACAAGATCAATATACAAAAAGCAGTTGTATTTAAACAATACCAACAAATAATCCAAAAATAAAAGAAACAATTTAATCTACCATACATCAAAGGATTAATAAAACACAGAAATAAATGTAACTAAATAAGTAAAATATTTGTTACCTGAAAACTATTAATTATTATTGAAAGAAATTAAAGGAGATCTAAAGTATTGGAAAAACATCCTTCATTCAACAATACAAGAGTTAATATGGATAAGCTACTCCCTGGAATAATATATACATTGAATGCAATCCTGAATCAAAATTCCTGGTGACTTTTTGAATAAATTGACAAATTTCATACTAAAAGGCATGTTAATGGTAACAGTAAAAGCAATCTTGAAAAAGAAAATCAAAGCCTGATCTGTATTGAATTGGTTGCTTTCTAGAACTTGAATAATTACCTTTTGACCTTTTATATAAACTGATTTAAAACATTAAAAAACAAAGTTGGAGGCTTTACATTTCCCAATTTCAAAACCTACAACAATCAAGAGAGTGTGGTAATGGTATAAGGCTTAACATATAGATAAAAGATTAAGAACTGAGTCTCCAGAAATGAATTCTGACATTTATGGTCAACTGATCTTCAATAAAAGCATTCTTAGTCATGATATCAAAAGCATGATGTGGAAACTTTTATTCTGTAAACTTTTTATTCTGTTAAGAGGATGAACAAATAGCCTTACCAACTGGGATAAAATATTTGCCAACCACAGATCTGGCAAAGGTTGTGAATATCTAGAAATTACAAAGAACTCTCAAAACTCGTCAGTAGAGTGAACCATTTTGAATCAATTCTTATTTTTTGTGCGTATATTTTTTTCAAATATTTTCTTGGTGTTACTGTTTAAACAACTGGATACTAAGCATTGGAGGGATCGTGGAGATATAGGAACCTTGTGCATTGTTCTTGGGAATGTAAAATGTTTCAGCCTCTGAGGAAAAAGGCTTGGTAGTTCCTCAGAAAGTTAAGCCTAGAATTATCATATTGATTTGGCAATCCAACTTCTAGGGATATACCCAAAAGAATTGAAAGCAGGGACCTGTACAAATATTTGCACACCAGTGTTCATAGTAGCATTCTTCACAAGAGTTGAAAATGGAAGAAACCCAACTGTCTATCAACCAATGAATGGATAAACATAGTTGGGGCATACAAGCAAGGGAATATTGTTCAGCCATAAAAAGAAATGAAGTTCTTATACATGCTACAATATGGATGAACCTTGAAGACATCAGGCCAAGTAAAATAAGCCATACTGAAAGGACAGGTACTCTATTATCTCATTCATATGAAATAATTAGAATAAGCAAATACATCAAGTCAGAAACTGGAGTACAGACTACAAGGTGGGAATAAGGAATGGGGATTAAGGAATATTTCATTGGTACAGATTTTCTGTTTGGGATGATGGAAAAGTTTTGGTGATGGGTTATAGGGAGAATAATACAACATTGTGCAGTTAACACTGCTGAACTTTATCTCTGGATAAAATCCAGATATAATTTTCTATGTAAACTCAAGAAATTTATATTAAATATTTTATATAAGCATTTTTATATATAACATTTTATATATATACATATAAAAATGTATATGTGCTAACAGAATAAAAATTTTAAAAACATTGAACAGTACAACATGAAGAGTGAACCCTAATTTAAACTATGGAATATTTTTAATAGTATAATTAAAATAATATTGTTTCATCAATTGTAACAAGTTGAAACTGATTGTTACTAATGTAAATATTACTTAGTATTAGTTACTAATACTAATTATAACTAATACAAATACTAATAATAGGGAAAACTCTGTATGTAAGGGGCAGGATACATGCAGACTCTGTACTTTCTGCATGTTTTTCCATAAACATACAACAGCACTCAAAAAAAGTCACATAAAAAAGAATAATGCACCAACCATTAAATTTTAGCATATGTATTACAGTATTTTCTATTAAATAAATCTGTAAAAACAAAACAAAATAATAGTCAACAATGTAAAAACAAGGAAGCTACAGTAGTTAGATTCAGTTGTCAACTTGGCCAGGTGAAGGCACCTAGTTCTGTGGCTGTGGACATGAGCCAATGGTACGTGAACCTCGTCTGTTGCTCATTACATCTGCAGTCAGCTAGGAGGCGTGCCTGCTGCAATGAATTGTGTTTGACTTAATTGGCTGGTACTTAAATGAGCGAGCGCAACGTAGCACAGCCCAAGCAGCTCAGCATACCTCATCTCAGCACTCACAGCTCAGCCCAGGCCTTTGGAGATGCAGAAAGAAATCACCCCGGGGAAAGTTGTTGGAACCCAGAGGCCTGGAGAGAAGGCCAGCAGAGATCACCCTGTGCCCTCCCACGTAAGAAAGAACCTCAGATGAAAGTTAGCTGCCTTTCCTCTGAAGAACTAACAAAATAAATCCCCTTTTATTAAAAGCCAATCCGTCTCTGGTGTGTTGCATTCTGGCAGCTAGCAAACTAGAACAGAATCCAATTATAGAATGGACAAAAGACAAGCTTCCTTTCACCAGGTGATAAATGAATGCCAAGTGAGCACATTCATAACTGTTCAACATCATTAGACATCAAGAAAATGAAAATTAAAACCACAATGAGATGTCCACACACCCATACTTAAAGAGATTAGACGAAAACAAGAAAACATCTAAAAAAAAGGAATCTGCAACATTCATACACCTAAGGAACAGTACGCTGATGAGTTCCTAAGAGAAGTAAACCAGTTCCAGAAGACCACTTATTGCATGATATCCTTTATGTGAAATGTCAAAAATAGCAAATCTATAAAAGCCACAAATAGATGTGTGGTTGCCAGGGGCTGGGGAGGGGCGGTGCAATGGGAAGGGACTAACTTCTAGTGGTTCAAGGTTTCTTCCTGTCATGGTCAAGTTCATATGTCAACTTGGCCAAGTGGTGGTACCTGTTTGTCTGGTTGGGCAAGTGCTGGCTTGTCTGTTGCGATGAGGACATTTCATAGAATTAGATCATGAGCATGTCAGCTGCATCCACAGCTGATTCCATTTGTAATCCGCCAAAGGGACGTGTCTTCTGCAATGAGTGATTCTTAATAATCACTGAAAGCCTTATAAGGAGGATTCAGAAGAGACAGGCTCTTCCTGTTTCGACTGGCAAGCCTCTCCGGTGGAGTTTGTCCAGACCCTCCATCGGAATTGTCAGCTTCACAGCCTACTCTGCGGATTTTGGACTCTGCTTTCCGGCAGTCACATGAGACACTTTTATAAATTTTATATTTGTGAGTGTTCCCTGTTGATTCTGTTTCTCTAGAGAACCCTAACTAATATACTTCCTGAATTGAAAAAATTTTGTAAAACCTTAGAAATGACTCAGCTTTCCTACATATTCTTCCCACAAGGAAATGATTATTCTGAAATTTGCGTTTATCATTCCCATGTTTCATATTTTACTTCATAAGCATTAACTAGATGATATTACCATGTTTTGAAACTTGTTTTGAAATTATACATAAAGCTCCAGTTCAATAATTTTAATCATTGTATAGCATGCCATTGTGTGAATAGACAATATTTTATATTTTCTTATTCCTGTAAATGGGTAATTTGTGCATTCCTTCTTGTACTCAAAATCTTTTTTGTTTTCAGGATAACACCAAAGAGAGAAATTTCTTTGTTGCAAAATAAGCGTATCTTCAACTTTTGTAATTGAAAGCAATTTTTTTACTCCGAAACTATTGGCCCAATTGCTACTCAAGGGTATATCAATCTTGTTCTCCAAACTACTTCCTACATTCACTATTGCCAGGATTCTCATTTTTTTCTAAGCGAATGACTTGTATATTTTACCTGATTGTGGTAGTACTTCTCATTTCCCTAATTTCCAGTAAAACTGGAACAGGTAACTTTATGTTTATTTACCTTACAGTTATTTACTTAAAATTTTATGATTTTTTTATGGCAGGAATTTTCCATATACATTTGCATACTAATCCTTTGAGGTGTCTGTGTTGAAAATATCCTTTCCCAGCTATGGCATGTCTATTTCTGTTTAATGTCTGTTTTAGCTACAATGTATTCATTAGAATATAGAAGAATTAATCAATCATTTCCTTTGTGACTTTTTAGAATCCATGAGATTTTAAATACTTGATTTTCACAGATTTTTTAAGCAAAATTAGATATTTTTGTGTGTACTAGGTAAGAATGCAATATTTTTGTTTTTCCATATGGATAATCAACAGCCTTACTAAAATTTATTGGATGACCTATTCTTTTCTCATGGATTCATAAAGCCACCTCTCTCATAAAACAGTTTAGTAAATTTCTAAACTATCCATTCTAAAGCACTGGTGAATTTGCTTGTCATTAGTAACACTTTTAATTACTATATTTTCATTATAATTGTTATACCTGTTAAAACTCCTCCTATATTTACTTCTTCTCCTGAACTGATTATAATCATGAACTTCCACATTCATTTTTGAAATATCCTATCAAATCTATGGAAAAAATGCTGAGGTATTGTGCCAGTTTGAAAGGATTATGTACCCTAGAAAAGCTATGTTTTAATCCTGATCAATCCTGTGGAAGCAATGGTTTCTTCTAATCCTTATTCAGGTTGGAAACTTGATTAGGTTTTCTTCACGGAGATATGACTTGATTGATTGTGGATATTAAACTTCATTAGATGGGAGATGTGTCTCTACCCATTCTATGTGGATCTTGAATAGTTTACTGGAATCCTTTATTAGAGGAGAAATTTCACAGAGAGCTCCTTTGAGAACATGGAAAAAGCCACAGAACCACAACAGAAGGATGTGAGAACCACAGAGTCCATTAGCCAGTGACCTTTGGAGATGAAGAAGGAAAACACCTCCCAGGGAGCTTCATGAAGCAAGAGGCCTAGAGAGAAAGCTAGAAGACGCCACCATGTTTGCCATGTGCCCTGCCAGCTAAGAGAAAAATGTTGAATGTCGTCGACCTTCTTGAACTAAGGTATCTTTCCTTGGATGCCTTAGATTGGACATTTCTATAGATTTATTTTAATTTGGACAATTTCATAGCCTTAGAAGTATAAACTAGCAATTTATTAAATTCTCCTTTTTAAAAGTCATTCTATTTCTGGTATATTGCATTCTGGCAGCTAGCAAACTAGAACAGATATTAATGGAGATTACATTGATTCATAGATTAATTTTTAAAATCACATCTTTTATATTGAGACACATCTTACCACATACAAAAAACAGATTCACCATTTTCTTTGCAAAGTTATTCTATTTTTTCTAGAGATTTCCTTCTAGGCCACAATATCTCAAGGTAGTTTCATACTTACCTTTTATTAAATTTATATTCTCTAACTTCTTTGCAAGCATTGGATGGCAGTTTTACTTTTTCCTAAACTAATTTTATATCTAGCTTCCTTGCTTAATTTTACTGTGAAATGCAATAATTTGTCTAAGCATTAGTGTCTGTTTTCTATGTGGAAAATCATGTCATCTGAAAACAAAGACAATTCAGTGTCTTTCTTTTGAATCATAATAATCCCATTACTCTCTCTGGCTTTATTGCACTGTAAATTTTATTTAAAATACAATGCTAATTTAAGCAATAAATGTGGGCCTCTATTTTGTTATGTGACTTTATAAGTTTACTTCTAACATTTCACCATTAAATACAATGTCAGAGAGAGAGAAAGGGGCTGTGATGGTTCAATTTATGTAACAACTTGGGTAGGTTATTGTGTCCAATTGTTTGTTCCACACTAGCCTAGATGTCGCTGTGTAGATGTTTCATAGATGGGATTAGCATCTACAACCAGGACTTTAAGTAAACATCCTCCATTATGTGGGTGGGCCTTAGCCAATCAGTTAGACTCTGTAAGAGCAAAGAACTGAGGATTACCAGAAGAAGAGAAAATACTACCTCAAGACTAAACCCTCTACTCTTCTACTACAGCCTCTTCCTCTATCTAGTCTGCTAGCCTGCCATACAGACTTTCTGGACTCAAGGTTGCAACATCACTTAATAGAATTTCTAGCCTTCTGGCCTGTCCTATGAATTTTAGACTTGCCAGGCCCCATAATCACATGCATAATTAGAAAAACATTTTTATCTTTAAAAGAGAGTATGATACTGTATCACTTGATACAGGGAATTTAACATTTCCTTGTATTTCTCTCTCAATAAAAGCTGTTTATTTTTTGTTAATTGGATTCTTAATTACATCTTTTTTGCATTGCAAATGTTGAGTCCTAAAGTTAATCTAATCCACTTGATTTGATTATGAGACAATCTTCCTAATTAAGAAATACAGCTGAATAATTTATCCCTCAACATTGTTAAAGAAAATAGGACTTGTGCATATATATATATATGATTTTCATATATAATATATATACATATATTGATATATATTATATGTTAAAAGTTTATATTCAGTATAATTCATTTTTACCTGTAAAACTCTGGGCTAACGCAAGACCACAAATAAGACTCAGAAAAGTTTTAACACCCAAACAATTCCCTCTCACTGCTCCTTCATTGTCCCTAATCCCTAGCTGAGGAAATGACTGATCTGTGCTGATTTTCACCTTCCATTATGTCAGTTAATTGGCCTCATATGGTATGTACTCCTTGAAGTTGGATTCTGCCATTTAGAAGAATCCATTTGAAGACCAACCACGGTGTTGTACATTATTATGGCTAGTTATTTTCCACTGCTGCATAGCATTATAAGGTATGGAGCTTCCATGGTTTATGTATTGTCACCCATCAAAGGACATTTGAATTATTTCCAGTTCGAAGCATTTATGAATAATGCTTCCATAAACATTAGTGAACAAAAATTTTCATTTATTTAAGTTAAATACCTAGAAATGAGATTGCTGTGCAATATGGTAGATATATATTTTACTTTTAAGAAACTATAAAACCTGTTTTCCAGAAAGTTTTACCATTTTATATTCCCACCACACCTTTTAAATTTGGTAACATGTGTTTTAACTTATTTGTTCACCATTTCTTGTCTGCATATAAAGCCTTTATCTTAAATTCAATTTTTTTTTCAAAAATATATTATTTAGGGGTTTCATCAACAAGACTCTCATAAAAACAGCAGACAAATTTTTATTTATTTCAAATATATTCACCATATAATTGTAAAACAACAGTTCAATTTAACCCCAAATCCTAGAATCAGAGCTAATTTTTCTTAACTCCTTGAAAATAATATTGCATTTTCGTTTTGTCTTCTGCTATCGCTAGTGATAAAACTGCTGTCAATTTAATTGTTTTTTTTTCCTATTATCCTTTTGTTTTTGTTTTAGGTTTCATCATAAGTGTTTATTGATATCTACTCAATTTAATTTATTCTGCTTGGAACACTGTGATTCCTCATGTTAGGATTTATATCTCTCATCAATTCTGGAAATTTCTCAGGTATTAGCTCTTTAAACAAGGTTCTTTTCTGTTATCTTTAGTATTCCTTTCTGGATCTCTGAATAGGTTATTTTTTGGAAATTCCCATTTCATCCATATTTCATAAATTCTTTATATTTTCTGTGTCTCTTTTTCCTCATGCCTCACTGTATGTTATTTTTTAGCTCTGTTGTCCAGATCACCCATTCTTTCTTCAACCATGAGTAATTCGCTATTTGACCAATCTTTTATATTTTTCGTTCAGTGAGTACATATTTTGTTTCCAGGAAACATATTTGATTTTTTAATTCAATTAATAGTTTTATGTAGATTATTTTCTTCACATATTTTAGTATTAATAAGATTTTTCTAACACTCTTAAGTGTTAAGCATACTTAATAGCTTATACCTGATAAACTTTGGGATCTTATCTTTCTTTGGCTAAATCTGATGGTTGTTTCCTCATGTGTTATGTAATTTTTAAATTATGAGCTCATTTAGCAGTATTTTTTTAGTATAATTTTGTGTGCCCTGGTCTAAAATGAGGACTCTACTGATATGTTTTAAGATTCATTTTACCAGAAACCCATGTGTATTATCTTGCTGGCAGTATTTTTTTTATGTTAATATATAAGCCTCCATTCTGTGATCATGCAGTTGATGGAAATTCAATCTCATGTGATTGATGACACATCGTTATTATTTTCCTAGATGAGATTTTTTTCCACCAGTGCCTGGATGAGGCAGCCAATCGTCTCTGTTGTGAATTTAAGCAGCGGGGGATGTAGCCAAGCCCCAGAAGTCCTTCAGCTACCAATATGGTCAAAATATGCAAGGACATTCCAGATTCATACATCCAGATTTCAGATACTTTTAATTTCCTTTATGTTATTTCAGTTCAACCATTTCAAAGGATGTTCTAAACATTTTATGTAGGAATTCAGCTATTATTCGACAAGAAAATCCTCAGTTTCACTAGACTGCTCTATTGACACAAATAGAATCAATAACTTACTAAAGATTATTATGTAAATTTCATATTAAATCTTTCTATTAATACTTTCAGATTAGCATTTATTCCAATTTTACAGATGAGAAAGCTGGAATTCAAATATTTTAAGTGTTTTAATCCAGGTCATATATTTGGAAGAAAAGGAAGTGAGAGCAGAGCTCAGGTTTCCCAGAATCAGTTCAATGATATCTTCGACATATGATAACAGCTATGTAAAGCACGTTGTGTAAGTACATCCATTTACAGTATAATGCTGAAAAATTGTGGTTTCATGGCAGATATATATTAGAAGTTTCTGAGGACAATTCTATTAAAGTTAATATTACCAACACTCTCATGTCTTCAAAATATAAAATTATAATTTACCTTTTTATGGATAATTGCTATTAGAAATAAGTTCCTTGCACCCTGAAGAATAAATGTTAGTTACATTTTCATGAAATTGCATAAAATATTCTCAACAGATTTCTAAGTGGGGGCATTTGAAGACATTTGATTGACTTTTTAGCAATACCATGAATAACACCTTATAACTTAGTCAAAACAAAACAGTTAGATTTGTTACACATTTCTCAGAAAAATATCTAAAACTGCTTCTTGCGTTAGTTTGGAAGCTGCCAGAATGCACTATACAAGAAATGGAATGGCTTTTGAATAGGGGAATTTAATAAGTTACAAGTTTAGAGTTCTAAGGTAGTGAAAGTGTACAAGTTAAGGCACCAACAAGAGATAACCTTCATTCCAGAAAGACCAATAGGTCAGGAACACCTCTGTCAGCTGGGTAGTCACGTGGCTGGCATCTGCTGATCCCTTGTTCTTCTGTTGCTTTCAGCCTCTCTTCCTGTGGGGATTCCTGACTTTACTTCTCCAGGTCTGGCTTTGATTTCTTGGCTTCCCTTGGCTCTCTCCAGATTCGTGTTTGCTTAGCATCTCATGGTGACATCTGCCAGGCTCTAAGCACCTCCAAACATCTGTGTCTCTGTTCTCCACGTGTCGCATCTGTGTCAGCTCTGCTGTGAAGTTTCTGTCAGCTCTGAGGCTTCTGTCATTTCTCTCAGGTCAGTCATTTCCCTCTCTCCAAAATGTTTCTTCTTTTAGAGGATCTCCGTCAACTAATCAGGACCCACCTGGAATGGGTGGAGTCACATCTCCATCTAATCAAAAGATCACACCTATAGTTGGGCATGTTACACCTATGTGGAGATAATCTAATCGAAAGTTTCCAACCTACAGTATTAATCAAGATTTAAAAGGAATGACTGCTCCTACAGGATTGGGACAGGATTAAAACGCACCTTTTCCTGGTTACATAATAGATTCAAACCAGCACACTTCTTATATCACATTTACAAAATAATACATTCAGTCATCAAAACAATAAATTTAATGATCATAATTTACTGCAGAAAGTTTTCACCTTCAAGGAACACTAGGGTTTTAAACCACTTTAGGAGCCATTAGACAATTTTAACTAAGATTTGGAACTAGTTAGTATTTCATTAGGAAAATTCAGTTTTAAGGAGTTTTTTTAGTCATGAAATTTTCAATACTGGCCTATAATTATAATAGGGCATAATATTATTTTCAGAGCCCCAAATCTGAAAAGCATAAGAAAATTATTGCAGAATTAGTAATAAGTTTATTTTCAAATAAACTGGTACCTCCACATGAATAAGCAATAGGTGGTTTTAAGAAAGGAAAATATATATCCAATCTAAAATCTCAAATCAAATATTCAAGGTTGAATCCAAGTTTCAGCTTTTGGTAACATGGTTGTCTCTATTGAACTCTTTGCATTTCACAGTAGTGGCTTCTTTGTTTGCTTTTGAATTTTTAAAGTGTATTTAGTGTACAGGTGAATGTAAGTTGCTAATCCAAATTTCATCTTTATCTATAATTATAAGTCCCAGCCATTCAATATGTTTTATAGTATCATGTCCCTGTCTTGGCAATATTGTGGATATAGATGAGAAAATGTGTTTCAGAAATGAAATATCATATTTCTTTTAATTCTGTCAGCACCACAAAGATCCATCATTTGATTTAAATAAACTTAGTTAATTTCATCCTGTCCTGCTTTGATGTCACATCATTTTACTGGCTATATTTGACCACCCATTAGTTTGAATCTGGTGATCCTTTACTAGCTTTAATAAGCTTCCAAAGTGTTATATAATATGGACATAGAGTAGTCATGCCAACCACCTAAATATTTTCCAGCTCAGTCTCTTATTTGCTTTGGGTATAACTTACCACAAGGTGATTTTGCTCATGGGTGTTTGCTAAGTTTTTGCATGTCTAGAATATAAGGCAGAATGACAAAACTGCATCCATCCTGTTTACCCTGGAATTCTTAAGTGGACATTAGGAATGGATTAGTCATTGAATGTTTGCCAGAGGAATACATAATAAAGCAAATCATAATAATCTATCTAGTTCAATTGCTTTTTACAGGCCTGGAATTTTGGTCTCACCATTTTTCTCCTTCAATAATACTAGACTATTTTAATGATTTTTATAAATTGAATATGTATGTATGTATAAATAGGTAGATAAATGATACAAAAGCGAATTTCACCAATTTTAACATGTCCTGATTAAAAGTCACAACTTTTTAACTTCGGTTTAAATTGTAGTTCTTTGTTTTATGTTATATTTTTATTTGCATCTTATTCACAAGTGATTCTGTAAAAAGAAAAGGTGTACTTGAAATAAACAAATAACTGAATGAATGAAGGTATTTTTATTATCAATATTACCGTACCTGCTGCCAAATTGTAAATTCCTGAAAAGAATCATGTCTACTTATTTCCAGCAGTATAAAAAATGATGTGTGAATACATTGATATTCTTTCTGAAGTTCTTTGAATGCACTTATCTCTTTGTCAGAAAACTAATCCATTATCTTTTTTCTTAAAAATCTTTCCAGAAAGCTGTCATTAATGTTCATTTCTCACTGTCTGACCTCATTTGCAAGTTCTCTTCAAAATATTACAGCTAAAATTTGGTGGGTGCTGCATCACACAGAATTAGAAGATACAAATTTTCCTTTAAACATTTTTTCCTTCTACTGTCAAAATTAATTAACCTGATTTATAATTTTTTTCAAGTCCCTCTTTACCAACACTTCGCTGTATTAATACATTCTATAATTTTACTTTCTTTCCTTTGAAAACACCTTTTTATTCATCACAAAATAAATTATTTCATTGCATGACCTTGGGGACAAGAGGACCAAACAGACCCGGGAGGAGAGGTAAAGCATCAGAAAGCAGAGTTGGATGGGGAATCTGAGGAGGACATTGGGTTGTAAGAGCTGCAAGAGTTACTCATGGGAAGGTGCCAGCACCATGGCTTCGCCGGAGAGCTTAGAACATAGCCCCAAGATTTCAGAGGGAAGAGGAAGAAAGCCCAGTGCCCACAGAGCACTAGTTTGTTCAAATCACTACTGATTTTCTGTCGATTATTGTCTTTGCACCTGATTTTTTATAGGCTCGCTTCAATATTTATAAGGCAGATGCTCTCAATTTTGCAAATTAAATTATAGTGAAGTCTGGCATCTACTCTTCACAAAGCCAGTATGTTTATTGACATAAAGGGAAAGGCACTTTTAAGAATTGAAATATTTAAAGGTTTAATGGCTCTACTAAATGATGTATTGAAAATCCCTTATTAATATGCAATAAATGCATGTACATCAATAAATACATTAAAACCAACATATTTATTTTCTGGAAATGACACTAATACATAATTTATACAAGTCTGAAAAAAAGCAATCCATTTTAATCTCATATTTGTGTTCTCTTGTAATTATTTAATTAATTTTCCTTAATTAATTGCATGGCTCTTTTCTCTGTTTGTTGGTAATTATTATGACAGAAAGGACTGTAACTGTAATCTTTATATTTCTAGTAAGTAGCACAGTGCTCAGCATATAATATATATCTATACGATACATAGCTAAGACTCAAACAAGCCTTTTTTATATTTTATGCATATCCATATATAGATTTATACAAACAGAAATTGCATATAGAGTTAAAATTGAGATCATACATTATATAACATTCTGTATTTTCTTTTTCTATTTAACATTATATCATGAGTTTCTTTATTAGCCTTAGCTCTTTTCATCTTCAAACAGCTAGATCAAATGTTACTGTAATTGCCTATTTGAGGACATTGAACCTCAGAGAGGTTAAGAAAGTTGCCCAAGACCCCACAGATAGCATGTGGCAGAAGTAGAATTCTTTTCTAGAGGTCTCTTTTATTCTAAAGAAGTTGCACTCAGACCCTTGCTTGTTAGCCAATTTATTACTATTAAACATAAAAGCTATATTTTGCTATATAAAATGTGACAGTAAATAGCTTTAGCTTATCTCCATCTCTGATTATTTCCTCAGAATAGATTCCTATAGAGTCAGTAATTCATGACTATGAGATTAAAATGACAAATACACAAATTCCTTTTAGGAAGATCGTCTCATTTGACAGTCTGCTTCTAGAACATAAAAATGCCTATATCACTACACTTGTGCCATGTTAAGAATTATCATTTTAATTACTACTTGTCCATGCAAAATAGTCTCAGTTGCTTTTTAGTTTGCCTTTCTGTTATTACCAATTGAATACATTTCCATATATTTATTGGCACTTTGCCTAGGAGAGCTGTGAAGAATGACTGTCCATTGTCTTAGACCAACTTTCAAACACGTTTGCATTATCTCTAAGAAACGCATTGCTCTGCCCAACACAAATGCATTGATTGAACAGATGTTCCTATAGGATTGATGTCCTTTCCCCACTATATACCTCAGTTATTTGTTGTTGGTAGATTGGAAAACTACTGGTTTTCTCTAATTTAACCTGTATCTGGTCATTTTACTGAAGACTTTTATTGAACATTACCATGATAAAACTTATTCTGAGTTAAAGTTTGTGTTGGGGTAAAGGTTCTCTAAACTTTTTATTGCTTCTTTTGGTTTTGTAAATATATATTCACATTTGCAAATAGCGGTCATGTTTCCTTCTTTTTTATACGTAAACTTCTCACTTATTTGCCCTACTTACAGCACTGGTCATAGTTTATACAAATAATAGTGAATTTAGAAATCTTATTCTTCATCTTTTAAAGCTACTGTTTTACTTGTATATGGTATTACCTATTGATATGCTATATTTGTTATAATATCAAAGAGTATACTTTTATATCTAAGTTTTCTAAGGTTTATATCAGGCCTTATTTTTTAACTTTATTAAATGCTCTCTCAACATGAATTAATACTGCCTTAGCAGTTGTTATAATATGATGCAGTTTATTATTTTGTACATTTCCTAAAGTTTATTATCTTTTTATTATTGTGGTAAATCTTATCCATTTATGCTGGTTTTTTATTTAAATACCATATAATATTCCATTTACATTATAAGTTGATTGATTTACAGCTTTCTTTTCCCATAGAGTCTGTGATAAGTGGTGTGTAACATTTAAAAAGTAGGAAGTTTGTAACTATTTGTGTTGTATAAAAATACATGTTTAAAATACCTTCCTCACTTGTTCCTTTTATAATTCTCTTAGTGTCCCACAAGTTTCCTTTTCTCTCTGTGACTGCATATATATAAATGGTTAATGCCAGAACATCAACTAATCCACCTTCTCCAGTCTACACATGAAGTATCAGAAGTCCAGGAAGTTTAAATAACTTATCCCATACCATAATGCGATGGACATCTTCTCCATGCTCCATGCCATTTATACTGGCACCCCCAGGGCAGGTTTTAGAATAGTAAGCACAGTGGCCCAGATGATGTAATTAGAGGGCAGGCAGGTAAGGGTACGAGGCTGGCTCCCAGAGTCACCAGGTAGAGTATCTCAACCCACCAAACACAGATGCTGCCATTGTTCTGTGCATAAGCAACGAACAGAAATAACAAACATAACCCCAGTTGTTCAGATTTCTAACACGATCATTTGGAGATGTAAATGATTTTTCTGTAGTTTACTCATGGTGATCTAAATACATAAATATTTATATTTACTGTATTTCCACCACATAGTTTCAGACAGCAGTAATATGAATCTGAACTTGTCCCATCTAGCTAACACATTTAACAGAACCTGTGAAGATAGACTAAATACCTTGAATATAACGTATCTCAGTTTATAGCGTTCTGAAATCAGAAGTAACAGGTAAAATGAGATAATATATGGGAATGACTCAAATGTGTAATTAGAAATGTAGTTCATCTCCATTTTAAGAATGTTTGTTTACGCTTATTTTTATTTTTTGCTTTCATTTTCATCTTTTTTTCAAATAGAGAAAAAGTTTATTAATAGGCATGTAGTAGGAGATCAGGTGGCTTAGCAGCCCAAAATCTGTCTCCCTGAACTACAGGAATTCTGATAGTTTTATTAGAGAAAAGATGGGGAGGGTTTAAGATAATGAGCACAGTGGCCCCAGATAATATAATTAGAGATTATTGATTGATTACATGCTTAGTCACAGAATGTGTATAAGATAATGGCAGAATGAGGTATAGGTGACTGGTAGGTTAAAGTCTAAGCTACTGCGTGTGTCAGGTGGGCCCGCTTTGGTTAGATCCAGTCTCGGTTAACAATATAACTTTGGATTTGGAGTGGGGTAGTTCTGGGCTGACCTAAGACTGTTTACTGGTAAATGTTAGGGTCTGTCTTTAGTGATTACAAGACTCTAAAGTTGAAAAACTGGGTAACTGGGTACAAATGAAGGTTGGTCTCAAGGTTTTTATAATCACAGGGGCAGAAGATAAGGATCATAAAATCTTGCTTGCATTTTTGATGCACCTGGGTGAAACTATCATTACAGTCACAGGTGAAGCCCATTCACTCATATAAATCTTGATATGGAGATAATAAACCCAGTAAAAATATTAGGCCCAACTCTGTACACTATAAAGTCATGATGCCAAACAAACACTTAAAAAGAAGGATTAGTCTGCCACATTAGCTAGTTGGTTTTGTTTACTATGATTCAAATAACTTATTTTATATAACACCAGAAGGTGTGATGATGACTGATAAAAACAGATTTCACTATGCTATTTTGGGAAAGATATTCTCCACATGTTTAAATGACTTTTTCTAAGCATCTTGACTTTAGGCATGGTGCAGAATTGACAAAGAGTTATTAACTTAATATTTCTCATAATTATTTTCAAAGGCTGCCTGGAATTGTTGTAAATAATGTATTCATCTGATTCAACATATCTGGAAAGTAAATGATCTTAACTTTTCTCTCTCTCTCTCTCTCTCTCTCATTTAAATTAATGCTGCTTGTGAGAATATATTGATTTGATTAAATCAGAAAAGGCTTGTCAATGTTAATTTAAAACCTGAGTACCCATATTAATTACAGCGAATGAATTGCTATGTGATATAAAGGCAATATTACAATTATGCATGTGTCAAGTACAATGCGAATTTTACTATTAAGTCCTGTTTTCCCTTATTGCTGCAAAATGTTATTAAAAGCATTTCTGAATTTAAAATGATTAAATCTTTTGACCTACATAATTGATATAATTCCCTGAAGTCATTCCTTCACAATCCTAATTTTCTTCCAAACAGTCTATTTGAAGACTTTAATTAATTCATTAATATGATAAAGTTCATCTTGATTTTGCATTCCATTTCAATATCTTTGAGAGTTCAAGAGCTGCATTTGCTCTCATGATAATTGTGCTTGAGATATGTTGTTGTCTTGAAGGATTTTCTCAATTCTCATTTGCAAATACTCTCAGAAATTGCAAATGTTTGCTTCTTGAGCACAAGTATTTTTAAAGGTAAAAGTAGCAAAAATGCAAATAGCTGCAAATGAAAGCATTAAAAATAAATGCATTTGCCAAACCTCTTTGCTTTCCTCAATCCACCACAATATTCACTTAGTACCTACTATGTGCTAAAAAGTAGGTAAGACATTGAGATCTTAATTATGAAAAAATAGGGCTCCTCTCAGCAAGTGAGCTTAGGACTCAGGAACAGCTAAATAAATATTTAGAACCAATTTGAGAGAGAAAAAGTGTTTGAGGCAAATGGAACCTAGGAGAAAGGCCTGAGAAAGAATATAGTTTAATGATGAAGTCAATATGAATTTATGTAAAATTGAACACTTATTACAGCTACCACACAGAGGTTTATTTAGGAACATAAAATGAAATGAAAATGTCAGATAAGGGATATAAGAATATGAACATCTCTAGTTTAACTAGGGTGGATTTTAGTTATAATAAAGACCCATTACTATTGTTAATTATAAAATTTATCAAAATGCAAGTGAAAAAACAATATTGTTATTAAATTCAGTTTATAAAGGGTTACATCATCAACTGGGTGACTTAAAAAGCTACTGAAAATCTTTCCCCAGAGATTCAGTGAATAAAAAGACAATTCTGAATTGTTCAGAAATCTGGAGGAAGGTATAGACTGGAGAAGGACCCTACAAATTCTGAATTGAAGAAAGAGAAAAATATCAGGTATAAATTTCTGTCCCACACAAGCTAGTCATCTACCATCTGCCTAACTTGCACTCACACAGCACAGGAAGTCCACAAAAATCACAGCTGGGGTCCCTCCCACCAGGGAAACAGATTGTAAAATCTCTCACAACATTTGGAGACTTAGGGAACAGGGAAGGACATTACAAAGCCCAGGTCAGTGAAGGACAAAGAGTCTGAAAAAATGTGAACAAAGACTTTGTTTCCACCCTTGGACTGAGGTGCCCATCCCCTACCCTAGAGGAAAACAGCAGCAGGCATACTGATCCTTGCCTGGGGAGGAACAGCTGGAGACTGGGAAAGTTTGAGAATCCTCTACTACAAATGAATTGGAGACACAGCCACAAATTGAGCCAGATTTTAGCCAGCAAAGTGAGGGCACAGGAGCACCACAGTTCCAACCCCTCCCTGTCAGACACAGCCTGGGCTGCTGAGGCAAACAGTTTCTGGGGATGCTTAAGTTGTCTTGAAAGGCTCTCCAGAACATACGCCAGGCCCATAGGTGCTGGTCTAGACCCCCTGCCTGTGAATCTAGCTATATTTTGGCTGAGAAATATGGAAGACCCACTTGCTAAAGCAGTGGCTTAAATCAAATCCAGGGTCTGTGGACCAGAAAAAAATAGATCACCACTAGGAGACAGCAGGCTTGTTTTCCCCACAAACAGAGACCTTGTTGTGGCATCTAATGTCTATCCCTCATCTCTGAGGCAGGCCACTGTGGGCACTTGCCTTTGAGGAGAGACTGGGGAGCAGAGCCAGTCTGACAAATGTATGGCAAGACAACATAAAGAGAACAAAGTCAACCAACAAGAAAACCCTAGGCAAAAAATAAATGACCTCCAGAAAAAAAACTAAACAAGAAAATCTGATGTTGAGACACAAGTGAAAAATCACAACTCATACAAAGAAGCATGAAGATATGGCCCAAACAAAGAAATAAACTGAAACTTCAACTGAGATACAGGAGTTGAAACAGCTAGTGCAAGTTGTTCAAATGAATCTTCTAAATCAAATCAATGAGTTGAAGGAAAATGTGGCAAAAGAGATGAAGGAAATAAAAATGACAGGGTGTCCATACATAAGAATTTAAAGGCTTGAGAAAACAAATGGAAGAGCTTATGGGAATGAAAGTGCATTAGAAGAGATGAAAAACACAATGGAGACATACAATAACAAATTGGAAAAGGCAGAAGAAAGGATTAGTGAACTAGAAGATAGGACATCTGAATTCATACACACAAAAGATGGATAGGAAAAAGAATAAAAAGTTTGAACAGGGTCTCTGTGGACTTAATGACAAATGAAGCACATGGTTATTCATGTTATGAGTGTCCCAGAAAAAAAGAGAAGGGAAAAAGGACAGAAAGAATAATGGAGGAGATAATCACTGAAAATTTCCCAGTCATATGGAATACATAAAATTACAGGTCCAGGAAGTGCAACCTTCCCCAAAGTGAGTAGATACAAATAAACCTATTCAAAGACACTTATTAATCAGTTTGCAAATATCAAGGACACAGACAAAATTCTGAAAATAGCAAAAGAAAAGCAATCCATCACATACAATGGACGCTCGATTAGAGTAAATGTGGATCTCTCAGCCAAAATGATGGATGCAAGAAGGCAGTGGTATGAAAAATCTGAGATACTGAAAGAGAAAAATTTCCAACCAAGTATACAATATCTGGCAAACAGTCCTTCAAACATGAGGGAGGGTATAAAATATTTACAGATAAACAGACACTGAAAGAGATGGTGAACCAGAGATCTGCTCCACAAGAAATACTAAAGGGAACACTACAGGCAGATAGGAAAGACAGGAGAGATGGGTTTGGAGAAGAGTGTAGAAATGAAGATTAGCAGTAAGGGTAACTGGTAGGGTAAAGAAAGGGAGAAAGAAAATAAGGTATAATAAAAAATCCAAATGAAAATATGGTTAAAGAAAGTACTGCCTTTACAGTAATAAGATCAAATGTTAACAGATTAACTTTCCAGCCAAGAGACATAGACTGGCATAATGGATGAAAAAAAATAAAAACCAGGATATGCTGTCTACAAGAGATAGACTTCAGTTAGACACAGGGGCAAAAACATAGAAATTGGACTTCAAATGTAAAACAATTTAAAAAGACAAAGAAGGACACTATGAATTAATAAAAGGGACAATCCATCAAGACATAATAATCACAAATATATATATATGCACTGAGCCAGAGTACTAAAAAATACATGAGGCACACACTAACAGTACTGAAAGGAGAGGTGGGCACTTCTACAATAATAGTTGGAGACTTCAACACACCACTCTCATGAATGGATAGACCATCTGGACCTAGGATCAATAAGGAAACAGAAATTTTGAAAATATAAAAAATAAACAAGACTTGAACAGTAATTTGCAAGCCATTTCACCCCACAATAGCAGGATATACATTTTTCTCAAGTGTTTATGAATTATTCTCCAAGATAGAACATTATGTTCAGTCACAAAGCAGGTCTCATTACATTTTATAAGGTTGAAATTACACAAAGCTCTCTTTTGGATCTAATGGAATGAGTTTGGAAATCAATTACAGACAGAAGGCTGAAAAGTTCACAAATATATGGAGGCTAAACAATACACTCTTAAACAACCAGTGAGTCTAGGAAGAAATTACAAGAGAAAACATAAATATCTCAAGGCAAATGGAAAGAAAAACACAATATATTAAAACATATGGGATGTAGCAAAGGCAAAGGCAAGTGCTGAGAGGGAAAAATATTTCTCTAAATGCCTATATTAAAAATGAAGAAAGAGGAGCTGAGAATGGCTTAAGATTAACCCAGGAGCAACTCTGGAAGCTGCTCAGGGAAAATAATATTTAATCTAGAACATTATACCCAGTCAAACTATCAATCCAGTAGGAGGATGGAATAAAGGTATTTTCAGGCATTCACCTCCCAAACATTCTTTCTCAGGAAGCTACTGGAGAATGTGCTCCAACAAAACCAGGTTGAAAAGCAAGAGTGAAGATTGCAATGGATCCAGGGCAACAGACTGCAGACGTCAACCAAGGAAAGCCTGAGAAAGAGCATACATCAGGAGTATAGAGGCAGTCCAGGGAAAAAAGAATGGAATGTGAACATTATTTGATATGTATGAGCCTTCAGAAAAAATTATTACTGGGAATTTAATAGGTCTATTGTTGCCTTTGGAAGAAAATAAATTGAGATAACCTTAAGAAAACTAAGCAAAAGGGAAAAAAAAAACTGTCAGTGATTCCTGGAAACCTAATAGTCATAGATCATTATTTCTCTAGGAAGGAAACAATATTGACATGGTCATAATTTTATAAACACAGACTGATTCAATCAACAATGCCTAAAATTGATATATCAAGAAATAGCAATATAAGAATATTAATCAAGTATTAGAATAACAATAACTGAAAGAGTTGAAAGTGGTTGCTTTGGCAGAAGAGGAGAAGGTGAGGGGAAGAGTAGGTAAAGGAATGCTACAAGCATATATTATTTTGACTTAGAAAAATTCTAAAAATGAAGTAAAAAAACAGAGGAAATGATATGGGTATTGCAAGCAAAAACGAAAAATCACTGACCTTGATTTTCACTGCAGATGAAATGAAAAGATGTTTCAGATGAAAGTATTTTGAAATGTAGGTCCCCAAAAAAGTCAAGTAATTTCCCAATTTTTTACAATTTCATTCTGCTTGTGCAACCCTCCTTTATAAAACATCTTTTCCGGGATGCATGCCTTTTGACTTCAGATATCCTTACTGTCTTCTTGTCTGGTCATCCCACAAATTCTCTTATAGCATGTATTCCTTTATAATTTATCATTATTATTATTATTTATATAAATTATTATTAATAATAATAATTGTAATTGTTCTAGTTTGCTAGCTGCTGGAATGCAACATACCAGAGATATTTTGGCTTTTAATGAAATGGGATTTATTTTGTTAGTTCTTCAGAGGAAAGGCAGCTAACTTTCCACTGAGGTTCTTTCTTATGTGGGAAGGCACAGGATGATATCTGCTGGCCTTCTCTCCAGGTCTCTGGCCTCCAACAACTTTCCCCAGGGTGATTTCTTTCTGCACCTCCAAAGGCCTGGGCTGAGCTGGGAGTGCTGTGATGAGGTATGCTGAGCTGCTTGGGCTGTGCTACCTTGCAGTCTCTCAATTAAGCACCAGCCAATTAAGTCAAACGTCATTCACTGCAGCAGGCAAGCCTCCTAGCCGACTGCAGATGTAAATCACTAACAGATGAGGTTCACCTACCATTGGCTCATGTCCACAGCCACAGAACTAGGTGCCTTCACCTGGCCAAGTTGACAACTGAATCTAACTACCACAGTAATGTAATAAATGCAATTTATTACTGTACATCTGTCTTCCCTCTGAACTGTTCTACTTTCAAAGAACAAGAATACCATCTCATTCATCTATAGATTTTTTAAGTTCACATGAAAGTCACATTGCATAAAATTAACCATTTTAAAATAAACTTTATCACATTCACAATGTTATGCAATCACCATCTTTATCTAATTCTAAAACAGCTTGTTCACATCAGTCTACTGACAAGATCCCACCTCACAAACAGTAAGAGAGCATAAGAATTTTTTATTAATTCGAATTACAAATCAGTTTAATTAAAATTAGTAAAAACCTTAAAATTAATTATTTTAATAACTAATTATCTAACCATCATACAACATACTTAATTCAAACTGTCCATTTTTTCCCATATTTGATCATCTCTAAAAAAGAAAAAAGAAGAAAGAGCAAAAATCAGGTAATTTATTGCTTGCCTGGAGGAACAAGAGAAATAACAGTAAAGTAACCCCAAACAAACAGAAGTAAGGAAATAACAAAGATTAGAACAGAAATAAATGAAGTTGAGAACATGAAAACAGTAGAGAGAATCAATAAAAGCAAAAGTTGGTTCTTTGAGAAAATCAATAGACCCTTAGCTGTACTGACAAGGAAAAAAAAAAGAGAACACAAATAAATAAAACCAGAAATGGGAAGGGAGACATAATTCTTGACCCTACAGAAATAAAGGAGATAATAAGAGAACACTAAGAAAGGCTATATGCTAACAAACTAGTCAATGTAGATGAAATGGACAACCTTCTAAAAGAGCATGAGCAGCCAACAGTGACTCAAGAAGAAATAGAAGACATCAACAAACCAATCACAAGTAAAGAGATTGAATCAGTCATCAAAAAGTCCTCCCCTCCCCCCCAAAAAAGTACATTACTAGATAGAGTCACATGTGAGATCTACCAAGCATTCAAGAAAGAATTATCACCAATCCCTCACAAACTCTTCAAAAAATTTGAAGAGGAATGAAACTACCTAACTCATTCAATGAAGCCAACATCATTCTAACACCAAAGCCAGGCAAAGATACTACAAGAAAAGAAAATTGCAGATAAATCTCTTTAATGGATATAGATGCAAAATGCCTCAGCGAATACTTACAGTTTGAATCCAGCAGCACATTAAAGGATTTACACACCCTGACGAAGTGGAATATATTCCAGGTATGCAAGCTTGGGTCAACACAATATAATCCATTAAGGTAATGCTCTGCATAGTAAATCAAAAAGGAAAATATATATATATATATGATCATCTTGATGCAGAAAAGGCATTTGACAAAATTCAGCATCCTTTCTTGATAAAACAATTCAAAGGATAGGAATAGAAGGAAACTTCCTCAACATGATAAAGGGAATATATGAAAAACTCACAGCTACCATCATACTCAATGGGGAAAAACTGAAGTCTTTCCCTTTAAGATCAGGAATGAAGTAAAGTTGTCCACTATCGCTATTGTTATTCAGCATTCTGCTGGAACTTCTAGCTAGAGCAATTAGACAAGAAAAAGAAATTGAAAGTGTTCAAAATGGAAAAGAGGAAGAAAAATTTACACTGTTTGCAGATGACATGATTCTATATGTAGAAAATCCTGAATAATCTGTAGCAAACTTTCTAGAGTTAATAAACAAGTACAGCAAAATAGCAGGATTCAAGATAAACATACAAAAATCCGTACTGTTTGTATACACCAGCAATGAGCAATCTGAGAAAGAAATAAAAAAAAAATTAAGTCACATTAGAGACTAAAAGAATCAAATATCTAGTAATAAATTTAACCAACTACATAAAGGAGGTACACAGAAAGCTGCAAAACATTGCTAAAAGAAATCAAGGAAGACTTTCATAAATGGAAGTATATACCATGTTCATGGATTGGAAGAGTAAATATAGTAAAGATGTCGATTCCACCCAAATTGATTTGTAGATTCAGTGTGATATCAGTTAAAATTTCAACAACTTCCTTTGCAGAAATAGAAAAAAACAGTAATCAAATTTATTTGGAAGGATAGATGCACCAAATAGCTAAAAATATCTTGATAAAAATTAATGAAGTAGAAGAACTCACACTAACTGACTTTAAAGCATATTACAAAGCTATAAAATAGCATGGTACTGACATAAAGACAAGTATACTGACCACTGGAGTTGAATTATATGTTCAGATGTAACCCTTTTAACTACAGCCAATTGATCTTTGATAAGACAGTCAAGTTGACTCAACTGGGACAGAGCAGCCTCTTCAATAAATGGGGCTTGGTGAAGTGGATAATCCATATCTGAAAGAATGAAAAAGACCCTGACCTCACACCTTATACAAAAATTTAACTCAAATGGATCAAAGACCTAAACATTAGAGCTAAGACCATAAAACATTTAGAAGAAAATTTGGGGAAATATCTTAAGGATCTTGTGATAGGAGGCAGTTTCTTAGACCTTACACCCAAAGTGCAAGTAATAAAAACAAAAGTAGACAAATGGGATCTATTCAAAACTGAATACTTTCAGCATCAAAGGAATTTGTCAGGAAAGTAAATATTTGGAAACCACATATCAGATAATGGTTTTATATCCAGAATATATAAAGAAATACCAGAACTCAATAACTAAAAGACAAACAACCCAGTTTAAAAATAAGCAAAAGACATGGATAGACACTTTCAGAGAGGAAATATAAATGGCTCAAAACCATATAAAAAGATACTCAAATTCACTAACATTTAGAGAAATGCAAATCAAAACCACAGTGAGATGTTATCTCACACCTACTAAAATGACCATTATAGAAAACTACAGGTGCTGGAGTGGATGTTGAGAAATTTATGTACACTCATTCTCTGTTGGTGGGAATGTAGAATTGTGTCAACTGCTCTGGAAGGCAGTTTGGCAGTTCCTCAGGAAGTTAAGTACAGACTTGCCATATCATCCACCAATCTCATTGCTAGGTTTATACACAGAGGGACAAAAAGCAGTGACATGAATAGATACTTGCACACCAATGTTATAGCATCATTATTCAAATTTGCTAAGAGATGGAAACAGCCTAAATGTCCATCAAGAGATTACTGGATAAACAAACTGTGGTATATATATGATGTAATTCTACTTCAAGCTGTAGAATAAACTCATGAAGCATGCAATAACATGGATGAACCTTGAGGACACTATGTTGAGTGTATTAAGCCAGAAACAAAAGGACAAATAGTGCATGGTCTAGCTAATATGAAATAACTATAATGAACAAACTCTGAGAGCTAAAATTGAGAATACAGATGATCAGGAGATCGAAAGAGGGTAAAGTTTGGGCCCTTCAATGCTGAAAAAGTCCACAGTACTCAACAGGATTGATTGTAAAGATCCAAAATGGATAGCACAATACTATGTGATGGTTGCACAATATTGTAAGTATAATGAAAAAATCTGAATGTGAATCTGGTTGAAAGAGGTGGCTAGGGTCATGTATGATACAAGATAGAAACATAAAGAATAAAAACCTAGAGTGGACAATTATGCTGATTAAATGCACAAATATAAGAAAGATTTTACTTGAGGAAGAACTGCTGAACGTCACCTTTGCAAGGTGCTAAAAATGAGATGTGATATGGAAAAATACAATTAATGCAATTAGTCTGTATGGTTAACAGTAACATTGTAGTGTTCCATCATTAATCATAACAAAGGCAATATACTAAAGATTAATGTCAGTAAAAGGGGAATATAATGAAGTGGTATGGGATTCTTGTTGTTTCTTGTTTTCTTTTATTTTTCCTTTCTCCTCTTTCTTTTTGGAAGAAATGGAAATGTTCTTATATGGATTGTGGTGGTGAATGCATGACTATGCAACTACACTGGAAACCATTAACTGTATGTACACTTAGGAAGACTTGTATTGTGTGTGAGTAAATCTATTTTAAAAAAGTAAACAGAAGGATCCAAGTGCTGGGGAAGATGTGAAGAGAGACATATACCTATTCACTGCTGTTAGGGAAGTAGAACTGTGCAGCCCCACTGGAAAGCACTGTGGTGGTTCCACGGGTGGCCACGTATAGGGCTTCCATGTGATCCTGGAACCCTGTTTTTAGACATAGACTTGGTAGAACTGAAAGCAGGGACACAAATAGGATGTGCACAGGGGTGTGTATGGCAGCATTATTCACTATTTGCAAAGGTTGAGGTGAGCTAAAGATACATTAACCCCAGAATGGAAGGGAAAATCGTGGTGTATACATATGAAGGATGAATGAGTCACTGGAGGAGAAGTGGGATCTCATGTGGCATCCAGCAAGGTGAATGATCCTTGAGGACGTTGTGTTGAGCAGGGTGGGCCAGAGGCATAGAGAAAAATGGTGTAGGATCTCACTAATATAAACTGACTATAATGAGCAAACTTTGAGAATTGAATTCAAATGCAAAGGTTACCAGGAGATAGAGAGTAGGCAGAGATTGGGCAATAGATGATTAAGGAGTACAGAATGTTCAAATAAGGCTTATTGTAAAGGTTCCTATCTTACAAGCTCTTATAGCCATCACATCTATTGCTGAGTTTTAAATGTTATTTCTAAATTCTGAGATGCTGTGATTTTTGCTAACCTGGTAGTTCCCTGGAACATTAGATATCTCTGTGACCCCTATGTTGAGAGTTACAGTTCTGTAGCTCAGAAAATTAGCATCATCCACACAGCAACTGCTAAAAAAGCTGGAAAAGAGATCATACTTCAATTAGAGCTACAAATGAAATAGACCTGTTTAGAACTAAGGTAAATCTGAATACAGAGTAAAGTATTTTAAAATTCAACTGTAATATGAGACCAAAGGAAGAGATTTTTATTTGGTGCAAAATTTAATTTTTTTGTAGCACACTATCTAATTTAACCTGTGTGGTCAGTTTATTTAAACAACTTAATTACATTGGAAACTATCATAAGGAATGAGATTATATTATTCTGTACTGGTTAATGTAATACATTACAGAGTATTTGGGGGCAGAAAATTAAAAAGTATTTTCAAATTCCCCTTAAGGCACTGTGGAAAAAGGTGAAACTATTAAACTTCCCCACCTGGAGCATTCCTGATATTCTTGCAAGAATTAGGAGCTACCAATTTAATAACTCAAGCCCTCTATCTTGAGGCTTGCTCTCAAGAAACATTTCTGTAATGGAAAAGCTAGGCCTGCATGTAATTATGCCTAAAAGTCACCCCAAGAAGCCTCTTTTGTTACTCAGATATGGCCTCTCTTTTTAATCCAAATCTCCAAATAAACTCAGCACCTTCCTCCACTATGCAGCATGACTCCTAGGGGTGTAAGCTTCCCTGCAATATGGGGCATGACTCCAAGGGATGAACCTTGTCCTAGCATCATGGGATTGAGAATTCCTTCTTGACCAAAAGGGGGAAAATAAATGGAACAAAATAAAGTTTCAGTGGCTAGGAGATCTCAAATAGAGTCAAGAAGTCATTCTGGAGGTTACTCATATGCAAGCTTTAGCCAGATATTGCAAACTACCACAATATGTCATGCCCCCAAAAAAACAGTATTCCTGAAAACCCTAGGAAGTGCCTTGGACTCTAAGTCTATATAGAAGATTTTCTTAATAAGTTTACTTTAAAAAAATGTTCCTGGTCAGATTGATCTTAGGCCAGATAAGCTCTGAAACCCAAGCAATAGTTTTCAAAGTACTTTTCAAAAAGAAGTACCAGTCTCTCCAAGATCATCAACCAGTTTCATTCAACTATCCCATAAAGGCATCACCCCTTTCCAGCATGAAGAAAAGGGGTCATTGCCCAGCTATACCTGAAGATTGAGAGAATTAACTAATGAGATGGAATAGGTGTAACTGGCCAATAGTGTTTAACAAATGACTGAGACTACAGGCTCAGTATATAGATATTTCTTTTCAGTGTCTAAAGTTTTAGAATAGACAGAAGGAAATTCCTGACGTTGCTGAACTGTAATCCAGTAGTCTTGATCTTTGACAATGACTATATAACCACATTGCAAAAAAAAAAGGTACAATAAAACTAATTTTATATTTTAAAATATGAGCATTTTATGAAAGTTAAGTGACCAGTTATTTTCTATTTTTCCTTAATGGTTTTATTAAGCATATGTTTGTGAGACATTTCTAATCTACATGAGGAGCAACAAGCATGTAACACTTGCCTTGTCTCTTCTTAGAATCCATTGCCTAATATTTTATTTCTATTTTGTATTCCCTCTTCCTACAAAATTGTAAGCTGCACACCTCCAAAATCTGGATCTTCCTCAAGTAGAACTAACTAATATATAAAAACAATGATGCATTAAAAAATTCTAAGTGGGAGAAAATTTGATTTCTTTTTTATTAATTCAAAAACCCTATCTCCTGCTATTGGTTTTTAGTGTGTGGTAACAGATATAACATAAAATTTGCCATTTTAACTGTACAACTCAGTGGTATTGGTTACTTTTTCAAGGTTGTATAACCATTACTGCTTTCTATTACTAAAGCTTTTTAATCACCCAAACAGAAACTCTTTATCCATTAAGCAATAAATCTCAATATCTTCTACCTCCAGACCCTAGTAACGTCTAATCTACTTCCTAGCTCCAGGGATTTGCTAATTCTAGACATTTCATGTTAGTGGACTCATGCAGTCTTTGTCCTTTGTGTCTGGCTTGTTTCACTCAGTATGGTGTTTTCAGGGTTTGTTCTTTCTGTACCACATGTCAGAACTTTATTCCTTTGTATGATCTTTACTTTGTTTGCAATAAATGGAATAATTTGATTAATATTTAATTATTATTCTATATTTAACAGAAACTGATCCCAACCTGTGGATTTATGACAAATATTCTGCTTTTCATAATTTTAACACAGATTTTTTTTATTCCAACAGATTTTATTTCATTTTTTTAAACTTTTTTTATTGTATAGTAAAACATATATACAAAGCAAAGAGATGAAAAGAAGCAATAGTTTTCAAAGTGCTTTTCAAAAAGTGACTGCAGGATAGATCCCAGAGTTTGTCATGGGCTACCATATGATCCTCTCATATTTTCCTTCTACCTGCTCCAGATTATAGGAAGCTAGAGAGCTTAAATATATTTTTAACATCAGACTCAACTTTCTTTTCTTTCTTTTTTTGTGAACAATTAACATATATACAAAAAAAGCTATAGATTTCCAAGCACAGCATCACAATTAGTTGTAGAATATATTTCAGACTTTGACATGGGTTACAATTTCACAATTTTAGGTTTTTACTTCCAGCTGGTCTAAAATACTGGAGACTAAAAGAGATATCAATTTAATGAATCAACATTCATATTCATTTGTTAAGTCCTTTCTTCTATGTATCATTCCACCATCACCTTTTATCTTTCCATACCTCATTGGGGTTGTTTGGGCTATGGCAATTCTAAATTTTTCATATTGGAAGGGTCTGCCATTCATATGGGGTAGGGACATGGAACTATCTGATGTTCTGGATAGGTTGGGCTGTTTCAGGACTAATCTGGATGAAGGACCCATCTGGAGGTTGTAGGTTTCTGGAAAGTTACTCTAGTGCTTGGAACCCCTGTGGAATCTTGTATATTGCCCTAGGTGTTCTTTAGGATTGGCTGGAATGGTCCTGGTTGGGGTTTGGCAGGTTATGATAGGTAGCAAGTTCCACCTGAAGCTTGCATAAGAGCCACCTCCAGAGTAGCCTCTTGACTCTATTTGAACTCTCTCTGCCACTGAAACTGTATTAATTATACTTCTTTTCCCCCTTTTGGTCAGGACATAATTGTTGATCCCACAGTGCCAGGTCTGGATTCATCTTTGGGAGTCCTCCCCCACATGGCCAGGGAGACTTTCATCCCTGGATGTCACGTCCCATGTAGTGCGGAGGGCAATGATTTCACTTACAGAGTTGGGCTTAGAGAGACTGAGGCCTGAGCAACAACAGAGGTCCTCCAGAAGTAACTCTTAGACATGCCTATAGGTAGTCTAAGCTTCTATACTACCTACATAAGCTTCACAAGAGTAAACTTCATGATTGAGGGCATGGCCTATTGATTTGGGTGTCCCTAATGTTTGACACAGTATCAGGGGATTCCCTGATGATAAGGTTTAATAGGTCCATAGTCTTTCTCCCCTCCCTCAGGGGGCTTTGTCAATACTTTTTGATTATCTGGTTAATATACTCTAGGATGTTTCCAGGCATGACAATAATGTATACAGGATTAAAGGACCTCTTTCTTATTCTGTGCTCTCTGTGTTTCAGTTGTTCAAATGAGTTATACAGGTAGGTTAAATTAAATTATGCACTGCAGAAAATTTCAGTTCCAGTTCAAATAAACCTTTCTTCCATTGGTCTCAAAGAGCATATGTGGTTCTAAAATATAAACACTGTCTTCCATACCCTTATGTTCTGGATTACTTTAACCCCAACCTGTTCAGCTTCATTCTTATCTCTAAATATCAGGCTATTTATATAGAGCAGCCTCTCAAAATCCAGAACTAATAATCACTACTCCAAACTTACTGTGTCTGCTATAAAAGCTTGCAATCTAGGCCCCTGTTTTCTTATAAGTATTTTCTAAAGATGACCATACCATGTTGTTTTTCTGTTTCTAGTTTATTTTATCTCACCAAATGTCCCACATGTTCATTCACATCATTGCATGCCTCATGATATTATTCCTTTTCATAGCAGCATTGCCTTCATTCATAAGTATACACCATCATTTGCCATTCTACTTCTCCATCAGTGCATCCTTCAGCTAACTGCATTCATTGGACATCATATAAAGGGCCCAATGTCCACAGTCCATCAACATTCTCAATTTCAGATAATTTCATTGTACCCAAGAGATACAAAAACAACCTCACCAAATAGGAGATCTAAACCTCCTCTTGACTCTTGTTCCTCACCCCATTATTTACCTGTACTGTTGCTGTGGTAGTGCTGATGGTTTCCTTTTGAACATCGGTCATAGCATGCAATTATTGACTTACAGTCTGTTGTTCTATCTATAGAGGACAGTGATGTATTGAAACCTCCTACTATTATTATTGAAACATCTATCACTCCCTTCAGTTTTGCCAGTGTCTGTCTCATGCACTTTGGAGCTCCTTGATTGGTAGCATAAACGTTTATGATTGTTATATCTTCTTGGCGAATTGATTCTTAAATTAGCATATAGTGTCCTTCTTTGTCTCTTATGATGTCTTTACATGTAAAGTCTATTTTGTCTGATATTAGCATAGCTAATCCTGCTTTCTTTTGGTTACAACTTGCATGGAAGATCTTTTTCCATCCTTTAACTTTCAATCTATTTGTGTCCTTGTATCTAAGATGAGTCTCTTATAAGCAGCATATAGTTGAATTATGTTTCTTAATCCATTCTGCCAATCTGTATCTTTTAATTGGCAAGTTTAGTCCATTAACGTTCAAAGTTGTTACTGAAAATCTGTTTCTTCATTCCATCATCTCATCTTTTTTTTTATTTGTCAGATCTATATGTTCTTTTCCATCTTTCTCTTTGTATTCCTTAAATTACCCTTAGTGGTACTCTTCAATTTGGTGCCCTCCTCCAGACCTCCCTCTCTGTCTTTTTTTTTTTATCTGACAAACCCTTTTAGTATTTCTTGTGGGGCCAGTCTCTTACTGACAAATTCTTTCAGGATGTCTTTGTCTGTGAAAGCTTTAATCTCTCCCTCAAATTTAAAGGACAATTTGGCTGGGTACAGCATTTTTGCCTGGAAGTCTTTCTTTTTCAGGATCTTGAATATATCATACCACTGTCTTCTTGCTTCCAGGGTGCTAATTGCGTAGTCTGAATTCAGTCTTATTTGATTTCCCTTGTATGTAGTAGATTGTTTTCCTGTTGCCACTTTCAGAATTTTCTGCTTCTCTTCATCATTTGACAGACTGATTAGTATGTACCTTGAGGAAGGCCTATTTGCATTTATTCTCTTTGGACTTCATCGGGTTTCTTTGACTTGTATATTTATGTCCTTTATGAGGGTTGGGAAGTTTTCCCCTATTATATCCTCAACTACTCTTCCTAGCCCCTTACTCCTCTCTTCCCCTTCTGGGACACCAATGATTCTTATTTGTGCCCTTTGTTTTGTCTATCACTTCCCTGAGTTCCCATTCATTTTTTTCCACCTTTTTTGCCATTTGCTGTTTTGAATCTTTGAAGTCAATTATCCTGCCCTCTATATCACTTATTCTTTCTTCTATCTCTTCAAATCTTGTGTTGTGTGCCTCTAGTATGTTTTTTTTTTTAATTTGGTCAACAGAGTCTTTAATCTCTGTGGTTTCCACTAATTTTCCATTATTCTTTCAAATTCCTCTTTGTGCTCTTCTACTGTCTTCTTGATCTCTTTTATGTCATTTGCTATCCCACTTATTTCATCAAGTAGATTTGTATGAACATCTTTGATTAGTTGTTCCAATGTCTGTGTCTCCTCAGGTGTTTTAATTTGGTCATTAGGCTGGGCTGTATCTGCCTGCATTGTGATAGGCTTAGTGATCGGCTATCGTCATCGCATGTAGATATCTTGACTGATTTACTTTGGGAGTTGATTTCTTTTGATAGTCAAGGCCTTGTGTTTGTGAGATAGTTGTACAGCAGGGAGCAGGGCATGGGGTGGAGCACTCAGTAGGGTGCTTTGTTTCAGGGCATGTTTGGGTGGAGGTTATGCTGCTGATTGTGAATGTGGGTGGCCAGTGGCCAGGAAGGATATAGCTGTGTGGGTGCACTGGTCTGGGGGACTGGTCTGGTGTGCACTGGTCTAAGTCATGGGGCCCTTTGTGCACATGTGTAGAGCTGCTGCAGCAGGTCAGCGTTATGCCTTCTTGGATTGGGGGCAAATGTGACCCAGCTGTGCAGCAGGTCGGCACTTTCTCAGAGGTGGGAAGTGAGGCTGAAGGCTGTGCACGTACGTGGTTCTAGGACTGCTATAAGGTGTAGTTCCCAGTGCTGAATGGGGTGATTGGGGGTCTCTGCTCATGTGCGGGGCTGAAAGTGCTATAAACAATGCGCTGCTCTCAGGGAGGGTGGGGTGAGGCTGTGTGACCCTATGGGGGTGGGGGTAGCCTGGGTATGGAGGTTAGTGCCTGCAACCTTTATGCAGGGAAGGGAGGCAGAGGCAGTGTTCAGGAGGGGTGTAGCAGAAGTGGGGTGGGCTGCACTTGGGGTGGGGGGTTGGCACAGGTATGTGCACTGGGGGCTGGTGAGGTGGCGGTGCCTGGAGCATGGGGAATGGGAGTGGGTGAGGAGGTTCAGGTGCATGGGGTGTGGGGTGAGTCACTGGTCATGGGGCTGCACTGGTGAGGGTAGCACACACAAGGAAGAAAGCCTGGCTTACTTCCTAGTCCCACGTACACATCTGTGCACTTCTGCAGGCTCCGCTGCTCTGTGCCACCATGCCAGGCTCCAGCTTTCTGCCTCTCAGTTCCTCGGCCTCTGCAACCAGGGGTGCTGCATGTGGTGCAGAAGGCTCTCCCAGATCAGCCACACTCCCAAATTGCTGCCTCAGTAGCCCTCCTGTCCCTTTTCTAACTTTTCCATGGAGCAGGGCTAATCTCTAACTGCTCTAGTTGGTCATCTTTCCAGAAGTCTCCAACACAAATGCTTTTTAATATGCCATTTCATGGGCAGGTTCAAAAAGAGAAAAAAAATGAAAGTTTGGCACACTGTAAAAAAAAGCTAGTTTTTAACTAGGCTGAACTATATTAGAAGATATACTATATCATAAAATTTGTTCTCATAAATTGGTTGCACAATTCAGCAAATATGAGAGCTTCAAGAATCTGAAAGTTTGGGATGCTTACCCTAAAATAGAATAAACCTTTGCTTCTTTAAAGGGTTCCTAGTCAACTATCTATCTGTGAAATGAGTTTGCTAAAAAAGACACTTTTCTAAAATGCATGTCCCAACCAATTTTTAAGTTAAAAACAAATGAAGGAATTCAAAGAAATTCTGAAAGTCTGGCTACCTAATATAATACATTTATATTTTTTTAGTTAAAATTTTTTCCATCAATGCAATAAATGTATTTTGGAATCATAACTAAGATGATACTGCATTTTAAATAGTACCTATTTTCTTTGTGTATAAAACACACCAAAATCAATCATTTTTATGACATATATATTTGCTTCTTTCTCCCATATTTGCCAAGTAGAGAAATTATTATGCTCTTACCTCTATTGACTAATGAATTTTCCTCTGTATATCATCACAAAAGTCAGATAAAATGGAGAAAGTTACATGAGAAACATGTATCAAACTGCATGTACTAACATGAAAATTTTAAAAATGAACTTCAGTATGGCTCATGGTGATATAATAAATTAATGTAGGGGGAAGAAAAGAAAATTACTTGGGTATAGTTCTAAAATGAACTCTTTTTTCATATACACTTTTAAAATTTTTTTTTAGCTTTCTGGTCAATAATCAAGATAATAGTGAGGTGATTTAAAACTGCTATGTACTGCAGAAAATGTCATGTTCTTTTAACCCATTCCCGTGGGTAGGCCAATTGTGAATGGGACCTTTTGGTTAGGTTATTTAAATTGGATGTGACACAGCCTATTCAATGTGAATCTTAATCTTAATCCTTTTACTGAAGTCTTTCATGAGAGGATAAGAAAGAAAAGAACTAGTTAGAGTTTAGAGAAGAAAACTCCCAGAGCATCAAGCAAAGACCCACAGAAGCTGAAAGAGCCACTGAAGCCAGAAGTTGAAAGCAATAAAACCCAGGAAAGAAGCACCAGAAGTTGCAGATAATGTGTCTTCCCATGTGACAGAGGTGTCCCAGATGCCAGCAGCCTATCTTCAGAGAAGGTATCCTGTCGATGCCTTAATTTGGACATTTATTAGCTTACTAAATCCACATTGTTAAAAATATCAATTTATAAATATTATAGTAAATCCACATTGTTAAAAAATCAGTTTATAACTGTTATTACTCTGTTTCTATTTCTAGTATCAAGTAAATTATAAGGTCTTTATAGTAAATAAAGATCCCTTAATCATTATAAACATTTATAAATTTAACATTGGACTTTTAAGTACCTAAATTGTTATCTAACAAACAAAATATTCTCATTAGATTCTTATAAATCTAATACATTAAGCTTATATGTCTGATAAATTTTAAATTCTCTTAAATATTATAATATTGCTTACAATCTTGTTGAAAATTCCTTTAAACCTTTCAGTAATGAGGGTAAAAGCAGCCATTTACATATTTCAGAAAGAAAAAGCTAAGGTCTATAGCTAGATTGCTTATCTGCCAAATAATTATAGGGAAATAAATACAATAATAATATAGATACACAGTTTATTCCAAATTCGACACAAAAATAGTCAAAAAATAGATCTCACTTTTGTCATAATTACTAATGTTTAATTCTAATTATTCTAGATTTAAAAATTACTATATTTGTCCATTAAAAATTATATCATTCCAAATAAATCAGAATTTTCATATCAATATTTTTATGTAAACCAAAGTGATATTTGGCTATAATACTGGTCTCAGTCTTGGCAATAATTGAGAGCACAAAGTCCTACAATTACTAAAAAAATCTCTAATTTGCTAAGGACTGCAGGATCTATATATTCCTGTGATTTGAATCTGAAACCTACCAACTAAATTCCCTCTTCAGTTGGCTAGAAGCCAACAAGTTTATTTAATGCTTAATTCTGCTCTGAAATTGTTTTCCTTTTCTTTCTATCTGATAAGGCCATGATTTTTATAGATTTTTCCATGATATCCTGTTGAATTCTGTTCATTCCTCAAGAGATTTTCACCTAATTCACATTTATAACAGACCCTGCCATAGAACCAATATTGAATACACAACCCCCTTCCATTTTAGTCAACATTCTCCAGAGAAACAGCACCACACTGCGTGCATATAAATGGAGAAACAGTGAGAGAGAGAGAGAGATTATAGGAATTTAATTGCAAGGAGATTGGCTAGTTAGAACTTTGATGAAGGTGAAGTTGATTTCCCCAAGAGAAGCTAGCTGGTTGAAATAGATATAGAAATTCTTCTTTCTGACTTCTTAAATTCTTAGTTCTGGTTTTGAACTTCAACCAATAGTTCAAGCTATTGGTTGAAGAGGCTCCCCTTAATACCAAGGGCAATTACCTTTGTTGATTGTAGATTAAATCAGCCACAGATTCAGTCAACTGATTATGGAAGCAAACCACCTAAGATAGCACCACAGTAATGATCAGGCTAGTGCTTGCTTGACCAAACAACTCGACATCATAATCTAGCCAAATTGACACAAGAAATTAACCATTGCAGCTTCTCTCAGAGGGCTACATTTCAATGCAATAATATGGTAAGATTAAGAAATAGAGATTGAGTGGCTTCTTTCAGTAGTTGATCAGTCCTTTCCAAGTAGATGAGATGAATCTGTAAAGATCATGGAAGATAACTGTCTAAATAAAGGATTAGCTAGCGAAATAGGATTGAGCATGATGCATTTAAGTACCTAAAAATCAGTCAGGTTATAAAATAATAAATTAAGGAAAGAGAAGTTTGAGAACTTACCTATGGGGCAGTTTCCATAGACACTTTTAGACAAAGATAAATATTTGGGATGAAAAGCCATTGGAGAATTATAAGCAAGGTTGTTGCATGATCACATTTTAAATATCTCCCTACTGATTACGTGTGGAAACCTGATTTTAATTCATTGGAATGAAAGTAGTGATATAAAAGTGCAATTAATCAAGTGGCAGATGATGGTGACTCCACTAATGAATTAAGTTGGGAAGTGCTAAGAAATGGTCATTAGTGTATTTAAAGTATAGAATAAATAAAACTTGCTGAAGAATTGGATCTGGACTCTGAGGGTAGGATTGAAAATCAATTATCATTGATTTTACTGCCATAAAATTTGCGATTCAAGAAATATGGTTCTGAGATTTCTGTTTAGTTCATGTTAGTTTAGAAATGCTCGTTACATCCAATGAAGACCTTAAGGGCACAGTTTGATAAACAAGTTAGGGGTTATGGAGAACAATCAGGGATAAAGAATATATTTGATAGTCAATGATATGTAAGTGTATTTAAAGCCATTATAGAGTTGATAAAATAGGGAGAGTAGGTAGATATGAGAAGATAAAGAAGTCTGGGAGCAAATCCTGCAAACTTTTCTAAATAGGAAGGAAAGGAAGAGGAGCCAGGAAAGAAAGTGGATGGGGAAATACTACGTGGAAGGAAAACTGAAAAAAAATTTTTCATAGAATCTCAAAAAAGAAAAGTTTTAAGATTGAATGTGTGGATGGTGTGGTCAACTGTTCAAACGTTAAAAATCAGCCTGGTAAGATATAAACAGAAAAATTACCAATGGAGTTGGCAACACATAAGTAAACCAGAAAAGCACGATCAAAGAAGTTTGAGAAGAGAATCGGGGTGGGGGGACAGGGAGTGAGAAAAGTCTTTCAATGTTGACATTCTTTGCAAGTTGAGTAGAGAGTTGAAGCAGTAGCTAGAAAACTGTCATAATAAAGAGTCAAATAACTGATTTTCTTTACTTAAAAACTGCCAAATGAACTAAATAATAAAAATGGAGATAATGATGATGCAGCAAAAGGAAGGGCTACTGACAAAAACTAAGTCTTTGAGAAGTAACACCAGAAGAGTTTCAATAAAGAAAAGGTAGGTGTTTTACAGTGTGTGGGACAAATTATTCATTGTAACAGGAAAGAAGGGAGAGTGTAAGGATTAGATACTCATAGTTCTATGAGTCCTAAAAATAGAAACCTATTTCTATTTTTCTTAATGATATATAAAGCAAGGCCATCAGCTCTCAATGAAGGGGAACTAGCTTTTAAGATGTCCGAGGAGATACAACTTGTTAAACAGTCATTTAGAGAGAGGAAAAATATAGTAAGAAAGTGTGCTGTTCTGAAAGGATTATGTACCCTACAAGAGCCATGTTTAATCCTGACCATCTTGTGGAAACAGCTGTTTCTTTTAATCCATATTCAGTACTGTAGGTTGGAAGCTTGATTAGATTACCTCCAGTGGAGATGTGACTCCAGCCATTACAAGTGAGTCTTCATTACTTTACTGGAATCCTTTAAAAGAGAAAACATTTTGGAGAGAGCCATGAGAGAGCCACAAGAGAGCCACAAGAACCACAAGAGCCCATGCAGCCTGAGATCTTTGGATATGAAGAAGGAATATGCTCCCAGGGGAGCTTCATGAAACAAGAAGCCTAACAAGAAGACTAGCAGATGTCACCATGTTCCCCAAGTGCCATTCCAGTTAAGAGAGAAACCCTGAACTCTATTGGCCTTTCTTCAGTGAAGGTAACCTTTGGTGGTGCCTTAATTTGGACATTTCTATAGCCTTGCTTTAACTTGGACATTTTCATAAGCTTAGAACATATATGCAACTTAATAAATTCCCCTTTTTAAAAGCCATTCCATTTCTTGTACATTCTGGCAGCTAGCAAATTGATCTACAGATTCAATGCAATAGCAATCAAAATTCCAACAACCTACTATGCAGATTTGGAAAAGCTGGTGATCAAATTTATTTGGAAGGTTAAGTGACCTCAAGTAACCAAAAACACCCTAAAAAAGAATGAAGTGGGTGGACTTATACCTGCCAACTTTAAAGTGTATTATAAAGCCACAATCATCAAAATAACATAATATTGGTATAATGGAATCAAATCGAAAGTTTGGAAGCAGACCCTCAGGTTACAAGGTCAGTTGATTTTTGGCAAGACCCCCAAATCCATAGAACTGGGGTAGAATAGCTTTTTCAATAAATGGAGTTGGAAGAACTTGATATCCATATCCAAAGGAATGATAGAGGACCCCTATCTCACACCTTACAAAAAAGTAAATCAAAGTGTAACAGAGACCTAAATATAAGAAACAATACATAAAACTCCTAGAAGAAAATATAGGGACACATCTTCAAGACCTAGTCATAGGGGACAGCTTCTCAGAAATTATTTGCAAAGCCCAAGCAACAAAAGAAAAAAAAATAGATAAATGGGAATGCCTCAAGATTGAACACTTTTATGCTTCAAAGGAATTTGTCAAAAAGGTGAAGAGGCAGCCAACTCAATGGGAAAGAACATTTGGTAAACTTTTAGCTGATAAAGATTTGAAATCCAGTATATATAAAGAAATCTCACAATTCAACCACAAAAGAACAAAGAACCCAATTATAACATGAGTAAAGATTCATATAGACATTTTTCCAAGGAGGAAATATAAATGGCTAAAAATCATATGAAAAGGGTGTATGGATAGTTTAGTGGTTAGAATGCCCACCTTTCATGTGGGAGACCCGGGTTCAAATCATGAACCATGCACCCCCCCAAAAAAAAGCACATGAAAAGATGTCCATCTTCATTAGCTATTAGGGAAATGCAAGTCAAAACCATAGTGTGATATCATCTCACACCTACTAGAATGGCCACTATAAAACGAATGTTGGAGTGAATGTGGAGAAATTGGAACAGTTATTCACTGCTGGTGGGATGTAAAACTACACACAACAGCTCTGGAAGATAGTTTGGTGGTTCCTCAGAAATGACATATTGAGTTGCCCTATGACCTACTACTTGGTATATACCCAGATAAGAAAGCATTGACAGGAACAAACATTTTCACACTGATGTTCATGGTGGCAATTATGCACAATTGCCAAAAGATGGAAACAATCCAATGTCCGTGAACAACTAGGTGAATAAACAAAATGTGGTATATGCGTAAGATGGAATATTAGGCAGCAGTAGAAAGGAATGAGGTCCTGAAGCATGCAACAACATGGCTGAAAACTGAGGAAACAGTGCTTAGTGAAAGAAGCCAGACACAAAAGGACAGGTATTTTATGATTTCACCAATATGAACGACCTAGAAAATATAAACTAGTGTCTTAAAATGTAGAATATAAGGGACCTAGAGAAAGACAAGTTAGAGAAGGCGGAGTAGTTATATAATATGTACAGAATTGTTAATGAAGTTGAACTTAAATGTTTGGGAAACTAATACTAGAAAAATAAATAAGTTCATGCATGGACTACTACAAATGTATGGCACTTGTGTAAAGAGTTAATAATAGAGTAGTACATGGGGAAAATTTACCTGTTGCATGCTAAGAACTATATTTAACTGTTATATATTAATAGTATCACACCAATACTAGGGGCAAATAATTGAAGGACATAAAGGAAATAGGGTTTTTTGTGTTTTCTGTTTTTTTGTTTATGAGGGTCTATATGTTATTTTTCTCTTTGGAGTAATGGAAAATGTCTAAAATTGAGAGTGAAGATGATTGCACAATTAAGTGAGGCATTGTATACTTTGGATAGACTATAAGGTATGTGATATATCTCAATAAAATCTGAAGGTTAAATAAATAAGTGAACAGAAAGATACAAGTGCTGGAGAAGGATGTGGAAACAGGACGAACTATTCAATGTTGGTAGAGAAGTAGAAAAGTGCAGCTTCTCTGATGAGTAGTGTCGTGGAGACATTGGAGTCTAAATATAGTGTCACCAAATTATTATGCAATCCCAGTAATTGGAATATACTTGGAAGAATTGAAAGAAGGGACATGATTAGTTATTGGCACACTGATGTTTGTGGCATAATTATGATAGCCATTGGACAGAGGTAGTCGAAGAGTCCACCGACTGATGAGCAGAAGGGTGAACTGAGGGGTAAACATATGCTAGAATATGATGTCACTATAAAAAGGAATGAAGCTGTGGGGTATACAATGTGATGAATGAACCTGGAGGACATTATGTGGAGTGAAATAAGTTAGAAAGAAAAGGACAAATATTCTAGGTTTCATTTAGAAAATGCTTGTAAGAAAATAAGGGCCTAGATTGCAAGTTCTTACAGCAGCCACATTTATTCCTGAATTTGCATTATTATTTCTAAATTCTGGGCCCTATGTGTATAACCTGGTATTTCCCTGTAACTTTGAGTACCTATGTGACACTATGATTCAGAATTAGAGTTCCACAGCTCTGAAAGTCAGCAGTATCCACACAGCAACTGTTAAAGAATCTGAAAAACAGATCAGACTCCAATTAAAGATAAGAACAAAGCTGATCTGGTTAGGGCTAAGGTAAAGCAGAATACAGGGTAAAGGATGTTGTTATTTGTATATTAAATCTTCAACTTCTGTGAGAGAACAAAGGAAGAGATGTTTATTTTGTTCAAACTTTAAATTTTCTTCTGTAAACTATCCATTTTAACCTGTTTGATCATGTTATTTAAACCTTCTAAATACTTGAAGCCTAGAGCAGAGAATGAGAACTTGTTATTCTATATGGCTTAATATAATACCCTGTTACATTCCAGAGTATTTTGAGCATAAAATTAAAAAAAAAAAAGTATTTCCAAATTCCTTTTAGGGACCGGAGAAAAAATATAAAACCATTGGACTTCCTTATCTGGGAAATTCCTGATGTTCTCTCAAGGATTAGTGATTCCCAATTTAATCCAAGCCCTCAATCTTGAGGCTTTCCCTTAAGAAACTTATTTCTGTAATGGCAAAGCCAATCCTACTTATAATTATGCCTGAGAGTTACCCACACACAACATCTTTTTTGTTTTTTTCACTCAAACAGTCTTTCTCTTTCTAAGCCAAACACTGTAGATGAACTCATTACTCTCCTCCCTATGCAGGACATGATTTCCAGGGATGTAAGTCTCCCTAGCAATGCAAAGCATGATGCCCAGTGATAAGGCTGGCCCTGGCATCATGGGATTGAGAGTGTCTTCCTGACCAAAAGGAGGAAAAGAAATGAAACAAAATAAGGTTTCAGAGGCTAAGAGATTTAAAATAGCGTCTAGAGGTCATTCTGGAAGTTACTCTTATGCACACTTCAGCTAGATATTGCAACTTGCTACAATATGCCATGCCCCAATCAACAATATTCCTGAAAACCTTGTCAGTATTTTCTATGAAACCACAGGAATTAAAAACTTCAAATCTATATTCCCAAATATTTTTTCATTTTGAAAGTCATTAATCAGTCTATTATATCTGGTTTGCATTTACTTGTGTTAATAAATCTATAGATCCTTACTAAGTCACAAGGAATATATGGTGTTTGACACACTGCTCATTATTTAAAATTCTTTCTCTATTCTTCAAAACAGAACAGACCTTTTCTCCCCTACGTCATCCCAGGGGTGAGGATGACTAGAGGCTATTGTTCAATGAGTTCCGATTCCATTAGTTTGTGGATGTAATCATATTCCAGATATGAAAGTAAAGGTGTTTACAGCCATTGGCTTCAAGTATAAATGAGTAGCATAGCTATCTATGCTCCCATGGGATGGCATTGTATCCAACCCTAAACAGTTGCACTATGGAGAAGAAAATTCCCCTTTTTATCCATGGGATCTGAGTTGTTAGGAAGAAAGGGATTTAGCCACACTTCAGTTATGTTTTGCCATGATTTAGGCTTTCTATATTGCCCTCATAAATACATCCTTTTACCCTGGACCTCTACCACCTGGACCCTAACATTCAAAGATATCAAATAATATCAGATTAGAATATCCATGCTTTGTCATGGGATAAAACTGCAAGCCTGTTCCCAATGTTGTTGATGGGTAGTGTTTTATTATTTGAATGGTTCATTCACATTGTAGCTTTATTGACCTCAGTCTGATATCTAGCTGTAGTTAGTATCCTAGGACAGAGTTCAGTCTAGTGTCCCAAAAGCAAATCTTTTTCGTCAGTATGATAATCCTCCAGAAAAGTTATTTGACCTGATTTAGTAGTGAAGACCAGAACCTAAAATCTCTGTAGAACATGGCATATCAGGTCCCATGCTTATCAAGCCATCACATATTTTGTGCCTTTGAACTTTTCTTCATATTATTTGTGAAAACTGAGAAAATGGTCTGTGCCCCCAAATATTTTACTTTCCATAAGACTATCAACTAGGTATATTTGACCCCCAGTACATCTTCATTTGGGTATGCCATGAAACTTCCTAGAAACATTCTTTGAATATCTTGGGAGGGAGTTATATGTAGTCACAGATTGACAACTCAAAAGAAGATTATCAGTAATAGCAAGTCACCAATTTCATACCAGTTTCACTTCCCTTGAAGTTAACAAGTTTCCTTTTCTAATTTCCTCAAATGCATTCCATACGCAGTGTTAGAAAGTCTAGTTCTGCCATAGAGGGTAGAGCATCGTATTCCATTTCTCATTGTCCTCAGACAGCAGTTTTAACAAAATTTTATCTTGATTTATGGTTACACAGAGTACTAAAGCTCTGTTGTTTGGTATTTTCCACCTCTATACTTGGTTGGTAGTGTTTCCCTCAGTCATTTGGGGAAAAAACAAATAACATCAGAATGGTAAATATACCATAAACGTGATGAGCTAACAGTGAATTGTCAGGTGTGTTGATTCACTTCTTTCCCTCAAATTATCCAGTTGGAGGGTTTAGAAAAAGCCATAGAAATATCAGCAGTAGTCCAGTATTCTTCCATGACAAAAAACAAATCAGAAATTTTTCATAGTGCTGGCCCTTTGTCAGCAGCAGACCCAAGAGACATAGCCAAGAGTCTTATTCTCTTGCTGTGAAGCACATTCATGGAAATAGTGCCACTGCCCTGCTCCCTAGCTCTCCTCTATGCAGATCATTCCATTTTTACTTATTGACTGTGTGATCCGCATTCTTCCCCCATGGGTGAGATTTCCATTTCTGACATAGTGCTTAACCATAAAGCATGCAATAATAGCTGACTGTTAACACTTTTCATTAACCCCAACCTTGAGAAGATACCATAGGATTAGATAAAGAATCACATCACTGTCACTGTCAATTTTATCAGAGCCATTTTTCATGATCGATTCTAAATTGGTACACAGACAAAGTTATAACCTACTCTGAAGTATCTGTAGGAAGTTTAGTGGTAGAAATGTAATGTATATTTTAATGGTATATGCTTTAATTTCTTAGGCTACCCACGTAAATACCATGCAATGGGTTGGCTTAAATAGTGGAATTAATTAGCTCACAGTTTGAGGATGGGAAAACGTCCAAATCAAGGCATCATCTAGGCAGTACTTTCCTCCTGAAAACTGGCTGCTGGCATCTGCTAGGATCTCCCTTGTCTTCTGGGAGTCCTTAATTTTACCTTATTTCTCACTTGGTTTTCTCACTCTCTCTGTCTGAACTTCATTCTTTCATAAGGACTCTAGTAACAGGACTAAGACATATCTTGATTGAGCTGGGACACACCTTAATTGAAGTAACCTCATTAAAAGGTCCTATGTGCAATGGATTTATACCAACAAGAATATATTATATTTAAGAACATGTTTTTCTTGGGTACACACAGCTTCAAACCACCACAGTATGTATATTGCCTCTTGTGAATTTTTGGTAACTTTCATAGCTATGCATGCATTTAAATGTAAGTCTAAGAAAACTGAATTGGGCAAAATGAAGCAAACTTTTTGTGAGGGGGGAAAGTATAAATTTTCCTAATTGTGTCTTCTATACCTCCAAATTCCCACTACCTAATCCAATAAAAATTGTATTCCTGCTTTACTTCCCCTCATATTAAATAGGAAGTCACGATTATTTGAATAAGTCATTTTTCTTAATCTTTTGGTTTCACTGTATGTTTCAGTAATAAGTTTTTCAGTTGCTTATTCCAATTTTCAATGAGATAACTCTTCTGAGTATGGAAGAACATGCTTTATGGTCATGTAATATTTTCATTTTCTTGTTTAATATTATATAGATGAAATAATTCCAGGTTGAATAGAGGAAAAATTTGCTGTTTTTAACCTTTAATTGCATTATCTAAGGATGCTTGTGTTACAAGAAAAGTACAGAATGGATTAAAATAAGTGTTAATTTCAGTTAACATTCATTTGCCCCCACCAAAGAGATCTAATGCAATATACTTGCCATCAAAGCACTCAAAACTTGTGTCGTGGTTTGAAGTTACGTGCATCCCAGAAAACATTTCTGAAATCTAATCAATTTCTGCTGATGAACCCATTTTAAAGTTTTGATGAGGCTGCTTTAGTTAAAGTGGGAATCACCAGTCAGGATGGGTCTTAATCCTATTACTGGAGTCCTTTATAAACAGAATGAATACAGACAGAGAGAAAGAGAAACTTATAAAGGCAAGGAGTTGAAAACAATGAAACCTAGAAGAGAAGGGAGAGACCAGCAGAAGCTGCCATGTGCCTTGCTTTATGGAAGAGAAGCCAAGGATTGACAGCAGCTGGTCTTCAGAAAGAAAGCATTACGTTGATAAAATCTTGATTTGGCTATTTTCCTAGCCTCATTCTGTAGGCTAATAAATTCTCATTGTATAACTGAACCCATTTCATGGCATTTGCTCTAGGAAAGCAGCCTAAGAAACTAAAACAGATTGTGGTACCAGGAGAGTGGGGTCCTGCTATCACAAATACAAAGAATGTGGAAATAGCTTTGGAATTGGATAATGTGTAACAGCTGGAAGAATTGTAAACTGTTTGATAGAAAAGGTTATATTGCACTGAAAGAGACGGTTGACAGAAATACGGATGCAAAAGGTACATCTAATGAGTCCTTAGACAGAAATGATGAATGTGTTTTTGGAAACTGGAAGAAAGGTGATTCTTGTTTTCAAGTGATAAAGAACTTGGCAAAATTGAGTCCTGATGTTGGATGGAAGGCAGAATTTTAGAGCAATGACATTGGCTATTTAGTTGAGGAGATTTCTAAGCTAAGTGTGGAAAGTACAGCCTGGTTTGTCCTTGCAGTTTATAGTAAAATTTGAGAAGAAAAGAGTAAGTTGAGAACTGAATTATTGGGTACAAAGAGACCAGAAATTGAGGATCTGAAAAATTCTGATCTTCTGAAATGTGAACCCCCAAAGAACAATGCTCCATGTAAGGATTTAACTGAACATGCATCCTGTCAGCCATTTCAGTGAAAGTCAGGATTAGAAATGAATTATCCAGGAAGAATGTGTCAAAAAAAACCTACTGTCTGATGGTTTGGACCCCTGGGTACTACAAAACTGACAAGTTTATTTTGCAAGCTCTGTATGAATGGAATGAATTCCAGCCAGAAATAAAAGGGACAGATTGAAGGAAAAGTCATTTCAAGGGCAGAACCATAGAAGCTGAGGTATGGACCAAAGATGTCTTCTTGGTCCAAGAGCACTGGTCCATCGATGAGTATTGAAACATTAGTCTGCCCCAGAATTTGGAGAGGGTCAGCCTTCCACCCTATTGTTCAGGAAAAGTACTACCACCCAGTCTTCAGAGATGGGGCAGCATATTCCCTGAGGATTGCAGGGCTATCACACCAGTTTTCTCAAAGGATGAAAGGTCAGTGTTTGAGAGAGCATGGACCCTGAGAAAGCACTTGGAGGAGGTGTGGCTGCCTCTCCATCAGGCCCTGAGGACAAAACATTGTTCTAGAGATGACTTTCAGGCTTTGAAATTTAAAGGAGTTTGTCCAGCAAAAGTTTGGAATTGTTTAGGACATGTGGCCCCTGTTTTCCTTCCAATCTCTCCCTGTGGGAAGGGGAATGTTTATCCTATGACCACCCCTCCCTTGTATATTGGATGCAGGTATCTGGTTTTCTAAGTTTCGTAAGTCCAAAGACAAAAAAGATTTGTGCCTCAGGACAAACTACACCCATAATTGAGTTTGATAAGATTTTGTACTATGCATTGTTACTGAAATGACTTAGGGCTTTTGGGATATTGTCATGAAATGAATGTATTTAACATGTGGAAGGAATATGTCTTTTGAAGGTTTAGAAGGTGGCATATGGTGGTTTGAAGCTGTATGTATCCAGGGAAAACATGTTCTTAAATCTAATCTATTTCTGTGGATATAAATCCATTGTAAATAGGATCTTTTGATGAGGTTCCTTCAATTAAGTTATGACCCACTTCTTTCAGAATTTATCTTAATCTTATTACTGCAGTCCTTTATAACAGAATGAATTCAGAGACAGAGAAAGAAAGCCACAGACACAAGACACAGAAACCAACAAAACCCAGAAGAGAAGGGAGAGACCAGCAGGTACCGCCGTGTGCCTTGCCATGTGGCAGAGTATTCAATAGGTGCCGGCAGCTGGTCTTTAGAAAGAAAGCATCACCTTGATAATGCCTTGATTTGGACATCCCTTCAACCTCAAAACTGTAAGCTAACAAATTCCAAGCTAAACCACTTCATGGCATTTGCTTTAAGCAGACTAGGAAATGAAAACATCTTGTTCTGGGGAATTTTACCCACAGCTTTTTTCAAGTATTGATTTCTGTTTCTTATTACATTGGTGATTTCCTCTGGTGAAAGGAAATCTTGTCATTTCTCTGCCTATTGACTGCCCAGACTAACTCCATGCCTATAAATTTCATGATCTAAGCTAGTCAACTTTAGGGAACGGACTAAGACTTATTTATGCCTTAACTTTCCAATACTCTCTCATAAGGCTTCTGAGAGGGTATTAGAAAGTTGAGCTTTTGTCTTGTTTTGTTTATTGTTTGCTGGTTTTCAGTGAGCAACTACACAGCCCACTTGAATTTTCAAAGTGGATTATATATGAGGGAACACTCACATGGAGCACTCATCTTTGCCCCATTTCTTCCTGACCAGTGTATGTCTGTTATCTACAAATTAGCAGAAGACTATTTACCACATTTCATGTTATTAATTGCTAAGACATCATTAGTGCCACATATTAATATAATTATAATAAATATCTTTAATAGTACAATAACCAGCCGAAATAAAGATGCTCATTAATTTCATATTTTTATAATAGTTAACTTCTCTGCAATGGTATAAATTGTGACATAATGAAACTTTTCTGATGGTGGTGGTTTTTCTTTTTGCTTGCTTTTTCTGTTTGCTTTTTATAAAATACTACTTTTATGGGTCTAAAGCATTATCTAGTTTCATAATACAGCTGAACCTAATATTTGGTTCAAATTTTATTGAAGAATTCTTATTAAGCTATCCTGATACACTGCCCTAAATTTTGACTTTCATGAAAATAATCCAAGGAAGATTAGTGTAAGGGACTATATGAGTGCCTCCTTTAGCAGAATAAAAATTAGTTTAAATTAAATACTAAATGACAGTCAATTTTATTGCAGTGAGATTTAAATAATGAGGTGACAAGAGGATGACACAAAATAGTAACATGATTTGGCATCTCAAACAACTGTAAAATGGGCTTATACAGTATTTTCACCAACACGTTCAGTCTCTACTCTGTGAGCTTATCTAGGACTGGCAGTTATAAATCAGTGTGCAGAGGCAGGCTGCAGGCAAAGCTAATTTATTGACAAAGCCAAGTGTTTTGTGAGAACTCTGAAGGAAATATTTTTGTCTACAGACCATCAAATATCCATTCCACAGAATTTAGTTAGTAGCATCTTTTAATGTCAACCTTTAACAATAGTAATTAAAAGGTAATAGATTTGTGAAACAATGTCAAAAATTCAACATTCCCTTAAGAGCAAGTAAAAGGACAAATCAGATGTAAGCACAACACAAAAGGATCATGCCTAATGTCCTAGTATCTGCAAAATTGAATATAAATAAGATATGGTGGCCTTTTATCTGTATTACAATCAATTAGGATAATATGTGAAAAGGCAGTTAGGATTAGATTGGATCTCATATATCTGAAAACCCAAAATAGCCATAGCTTAAGTAAAATAGTAATAAGGGCTAAGACTACTTCATTTGGTTAGGCTACACCTTACCTACGAATAGCATCTCCAAAAGGTCTTACCTGTGATGTCCATGAGAACACAGATTAAGATTAAGAACATGTGTCTATTGAGGTACATAATTCAACCTACCACACTTCTGTTCTACCATCCTTAGTACGCCATAAACATTTTCAAGTCACTGCATGGGCCAATTGGGTTTCTGGGACATAATGATCATATCACCATTCCAGGTAGTAGAAAGGGGAACACAGATCAGGCACCTATCAAAGCCCTCATATCCCACCGAACAATGATGCTTAAATACCACTTGCTATTACTTAGTGACAAAGCGCACTCTAATGGGGTGGTCTTTCAGTGGGAAAGCAATATACTGTTTTGTTTTTTGCTTTTTTTTTTTAAATTAAAGAACAAAGGGAGAATAGTTTTTTGGTAACTGGTAGTTCCAACCATAACAGAGAGAGTAAAGGATTTTTGTCGTTATTGTAATTGTTAAGAAAACAGTCTTTGGGGTTGAAGAGCACAGGCTGAAATCCAGGCTCTGAGAATTCCTACATTACAGATATGGGCAAGTCGCTTAAGGTCTCTGAGCCCCCTTTTCCAATTATAAAGTAAGGGTAATAATAGGCTTACACCTATGAGAGCTGTGAAGGTTAAATAAATGAGATAATGTATTTATTCATGACTGGATTCGATCTGTTAATCTTTTGTGGAGATTTTTGCATCTAATTTCATGAGAGATATTTGTGTGTAGTTCGCTGTTATTGTTCTAGTTTGGGTTTCAGGGTAACACAGTGATTTTGGAAGTGTTCTCACATCTATTTTATGAAGAGATTTTAGAAGAGATACTAACTCTTCTTTAAATATTTGATAGAATTCTCCAATAAAACCATCTGGGCATAGAGATTACATTTATAGGAGTGTTTCAACTCCTTTTTACAGCTATAGGAACATTGGTCTGTTTATTTCAAATTGGTTGAGTTTTGGCAGTTACTGGTTTTTAAGGAATTGATCCATTTATTCTATGTTGCAAATTGATGGCAGCAAGATTGTCTATCATATACCCTTATTCCATCTTTTTAATGTCTAACAGACCTGTAGCCTGGCTAACAGGTTCCCTGTTTCATTCCTGATATTGGATATTTTTGTCTTCTTTCCTTTTATTTCTGTTACTCTTGTTAATGTTTATAAATTGTATTGACATTTTAAATGAACTTGCTCTTTGTTTCTTGTTGTTTTGTTTTTACTTCTATTGATTTCAGCTTTTATTATTTCCTTCCTTCTGCTTACTTTGGATTTATTTTGTTCCTCTTTTTCTGGTTTCCTGAAGAAACAATTTAGAGTGCTGATTTGAATCCTTTTTTTTAATGTAAGAATTCAGTTCTATAAATTTCCTTCTCAGCAGTGTTTAGTGAATTCCATATCTCTTGATATTTTGCATTTGTTTGCATTCTGTTCTATGTATTTTTTTTAAATTTCCTTTGAGACTTTATCTTTGACCTATGGACTATTTAGACATCTTGTATTTTATTTCCATTAACAGAAGACTTCCTGTTACCTTTTTTTTGTTGATTTCTAGTTTGTTTTCATTATGGTAAAAGAACATACTTTTTATTATCTAAATATATTTAAGTGGGTTCAGGTTTGTTTTATGAACGAAGACATGATATATCTTGCTGAAGATACCATTGGTACTTGATTAAAAAGTATATTCTACTGTTATTGAGTGGAGTGTTCCAGATGATAAATTATATCCTGTCCGTCCATTGTATAGCTCAGTTATTCTATATCCTTGCTTTTTTCTGTCTAGTACGTCTATTAATTTATGAATGGAATGCTGAAATTCACAGTTTTAATTGTGGATTTATCTCTTTTCTCCTTTCAATTCTGTCAATTTTAGTTTCATATATTTTGTCCCTCTTTTGTTTGGTGCATACATATTTAGGATTTGTGTGTCTTCTTTGTTGTTGCATTCTTTTATAATTATGTAGTTTCCCTCTTTGTCTCTAGTGATTTTCTTTGCTCTGAAATCTACTTTATCTAATATTAATATAAACATATTTGTTTACACTATTTTATTTTCAACCTATGTGTGCAACTGTATACATAGTGAGTTTCTTGTAGATAGATAGCTTATAGCTTGATCATGTCTTTTAAAATTCACTTTGCCAATCTATTTTTTAATTGTTAACTCCAGATAACCTATATTAACAGTAATTATTGATATGTTAGGGCCCTAGACTGCCATTTTATTAGTTGTTTTTGGTTTATTTCTTCTGTTGCTTGTTCTTATGTTGCTCATTTTCCTTTGGTTTAATTGAACATTTTTAGCAATGTATCTTAATGTATTTGTGTTATTTTGAATATATTGCTTTATAGAATCTTCTTACTAGTTGCTCCAGGTATATACATATATATATATAAACGTGTATTTTTATATTTACATAACTGTCACAGCCTGCTGGTACTGTTTTATCTCTGTGTGAAGAATAGAACTCAACTCCATTTAGGTCTCTTTACATTCCCCATTCGTTAAATACAATTTCATTAGTATTACTTGCACATAAAGTCAACACCACATTAAGTGGTCTTATAAATTTGCTTCAACCATCAAATAACATGTAAACGATTTATATGAATAGCGAGTTACTCTTATTTTGACTCATTCCAATGTTCTTTTCTTTCTGAAGTTCCAAGCCTTCTCTTGTTTGTTATCATTTCTTTTCTGTTTTTAGGTCTTTCTTTAAGGGTAAGTTTGATAATGATAAATCATCTTAGTTTTGTGTCCTCTGAGAATGTCTTGATTTCCCTTTCATCCCCAAAGCATATTTTTTGCCAGATAGAATTCCCAGTTGACAGTTCTGTTTCAGTACTTGACACATGTACTGCCACTTCCTTCTGGCCTCCACAATGTCAGAAGGACAATCTGCTAACATTCGTATTGGTATTTCCCTATAGGAAATAGTATCTCTCTCAAGTTGCTTTCAATAATTTTTTTGCCTGTAATTTTTTCTAGTTTAATTTTAAAGTATTGACATGATTTGCTTTGGATTCATCCTATTTGGTGGTTCTCAGCTTCTTTATTCTGGATGTGAATCTGAGGATTTGATTAAGAAACACTGATACATCCACATGAGTGTATATTATGCAGCCATTCTAAAGAATAAATTGAAATGAATGAGTTGGAATGATTTCCACAATGTTTCTTATCCTAGGAATGAAGAATAAAAATAAACAATGGAAAAATGTGTCTAGTATCAAGCTATTCTTTTAAGTAATCATTGTAAATAATTTAAATAGAAATTTAATTTAATTTTTAAAAATTATCATTATTGAATGACTCAAATTGGCTTCTTTTTATAGTGTATGTTGGGTTTAGCATAATCACAACTGAAGTGTATGATTGTGGTTGTTTCACAAAGATATTTGGGGCAAGTGTGCATGGACAAATTCAGGCATTCACAACCTACCACTTAATATCCTAGATACTGTACTTTTATAATAAAATTTTCAGAAAGCCCTTTTTCTCCCATTTTAATTTTCAATAGATATTTTCAGATATATGCCATCTGTTCAAACCTATTCAAACTGAAACTACCCAAATCCTATCCATCTATAAATCTTTAAATTTTCCTTTCACAAATATAACAATGTATATATCCATATTTATTCACATTAATCTCAGTTTATCTTGAAAATCATTTACAACAAGGAAAAATTACCTGATGAATTACTGAAATAGCATATATTGTTCAGGACTGTAAATCTAAACGTTGCTGTCTAGGAATATTTTAAACACAGACTTCCACAATCCCATTATCATCTTTCATTGTCTCCACATTTTCTTAGTGTTTTGGGAGGAGTTAAGTTCACCCATGATTTATTAGGGTACTCTTTGACATTTTTATTTTATATGAGAACTGTTATCTTGACAAGATTATTTACAAGTTTGGTTTAATGAAAATTTAGCAGTTGAAATCAGTCAAGTTTCTTTTTGATCGTTTACAAAGAAATGATCATCAATTGCATGACATTACTAGTGTGTCAAAACAATTCACTGTATTGTATTGAGAAATATACTAGTATTAAAAAATGTAATATACAAATTTAGAATAATTTTTATTTCACATTATTCTATGTACAGAACAATTAATAGTTAAAAAACAGAACTAGACACTTAGATTGTCACAGTTAAAACATTTTATTTCTGGATGTGTAGTGTTTTGGAGTCTAAGCATTGCTATTTTTTTTTAAGGAAAATCTTTAAAAAGTCTCTGGGTCTTCAAACTCCTACTGGGTGCACTTGAAAGTCCTGACTGATTCAGTTTGCTTCCTGTAACTTGTCGTTGTGACTCATTTTGGAATTTTTCAGTTATTCCTTGTTATTTGTGTGCTTGAATGTTTTCTTTTTCTTTTACTTTGGCCCAAAGCAATATACTTCAGACATTGCCTATGTAGTATAGCTTTCTTCTCTGCAGTTCACAAAATATATACTTATCATCACTAGAATTTCAGACATTTTTCCAAAACTATTTTGTTACTCACTGAATTCACCACTGATACATAAATCAGGTATTAGACAGATGCAACTTTTTAATATTTAGGGAAATAATTTTAATTTTATTCCAAGTAATAATTATGTTAATATTCACAGAATATGTGTGTGGGGCATTTTTTTTACAGTATTCTAACAAGTTGCCCATGATGGATTTGCTATTTCTGATAAAAGATTTGTTCTGCTTCCTGAGGGACTCTCTTTTTCCTGCCAGTCCAATAAAGCACACATAATTTAATTTCAGCAGCTACACATAAAGAAACCTATCTGGCCCAGATAAAGCAGGAATTCCTGCATGATTTGATCCACTTTATTTTTCACACTCCAAATATATATAAACATACTCTGGTAGGTATCCCATATTGAAAAGTAGAAGAAATAAAAATAAATGAATTGATCAAAATTTTCGGTTGGTCATTTGAAATGACAGAAATTAATTCTAACCAAAGATCTTCTATTTAGGGAAAAATGAACAGGCATCTATAATATGAAATGAGAAGACCACTTCAGAACCCTTCCTTTGTATTTTAACAGTCTCAGACTGCTATCAAAAGATTATTAATGAGGGAAATTAGCATTTCTTTATCAATAACAGCAACAACAAAAATTTCTCTCTTAGAACTTTCAGGAAAATAAAGTATACAATATTTTTATTCTTTGCATATTACCCAAAATTGAGACAACCTAAACTACTCATACAGGTAACACTGTCCTTCATTTGCCTTAATTGGGTAGCTGCAGGCATCACAGCGCTTTATACTTTATGCTGATAAGTCAGTCAACAAGTATTTGTGAAGGTTTTACAGAAGAAACAGGTAATACTTTAGACTGTAGGTAGACAACAATGACATGAAGAGTCTACAGTCTATAGTAGGAAACAGGTGTGGAGAAAAATAATTCTGGGATAATATCATTGTTATATTTAATATCCATAAATGGTGCAATGGTTCAGACTCCATTTCTCCATTTTACCCAAATATCTGAGCATAATTTAGATAAGAAAAATTTATGGTTTTCCAGAAGTGGTTTTACCTGAGCTTTATTTATTATAATAGCAAATGATCTATTTTTCAGTGTTTGCCATAAAGAATAGAAAATTTCTTGCAGAATTCAGTAGGTTGAATTACATACCCCAGAAAAGATGTTCTTAATCTTAATCCATTCCTGTGGGTGTGAAACCATTTTAAATAGGATCTATTGAAGATGTGATCCTTAGTTAAGGTTTGGCCCAACTGAATGAGGTTGAGCCCTGATCCTGTTATTGGAGGCTTTATGAATAGAAAGCAATGCGGAGGAGAGAAGCTGGATGTCAACTGAACCCAGGAGAGAAGGGAGAAGAGGCCACCATATGTGTCACCATATGACTGAAAGCCAAGGATCAAGGCTGGCATGCAGCCAAACCCAGAACACTGCAGTCTTCAGGAAGAAAGCACTGCTTTGTTCATGCCTCCGTTTTGGACTCAGCCCCAAAACCATGAGCCAAAAAATGTCCATTGCTTAAGCCAACCCATTGCATGGTATTTATTTCATCAGCTAGGAAATTAAGACAGGGAATATCATCTGATACATTCAAATATTCTTTCTTTTCATTCTCCTTTTTTTAGAATATAATGGCATAGATGAGACACTTTGTGACTAGTAGGAGAAAATTATTACATTTGGGTCATTCCTATGGCATGTTTTATATTTTGGAGACAAAGAAACAAAGCATGTCAGAATTCAAAGTGCTGTAATGAAAGTAAGACCAAGCAGAAACAAGGAAGACAATCTTGGCCAGAAGGAGAGTGTGCTTGCTTGAAAGGAAGTGTGCCCCCTAAGAAAAGTCATGTTTTAATATAAATCCCATTTCATAAAGGTAGAATAATCTCTATTCAATACTGTATGTTTGAAACTGTAATGAGATGATCTCCCTGGATGATGTGATTTAGTCAAGAATGGTTGTTAAACTGGATAAGGGGATGACATGTCTCCACCCATCTGAGTGGGTCTTGATTAGTTTCTGAAGTCCTATAAAAGAGGAAACATTTTGGAGAATGAGAGACTCAGAGAGAGCAGAGAATGCTGCAGCACCACGAAGCAGAGAGTTCCACCAGCCAGCAACCTTTGGAGATGAAGAAGGAAAATGCCTCCCGGGGAGCTTCATAAAACCAGAAGCCAGGAGAGAAAGCTAGCAGATGACGCCATATTTGCCATGTGCCCTTCCAGCCGAGAGAGAAGCCCTGACTGTGTTCGCCATGTGCCTTCTCACTTGAGAGAGAAACCCTGAACTTCATCGGCCTTCTTGAACCAAGGTATCTTTCCCTTGATGCCTTTAATTGGACATTTCTATAGACTTGTTTTAATTGGGGCATTTTCTCGGCCTTAGAACTGTAAACTAGCAACTCATTAAATTCCCCTTTTAAAAGACATTCCGTTTCTGGTATATTGCATTCTGGCAGATAACAAACTAGACCAGAGAGAGAGGAAAATATCTACACCAGGTCCGAGGTATCACCAGCCAGGTCCATCTACACAGCTGCAGGTACCAGATCCACCTACGAAGCTCCCAGCCTGATGCAGCAGCCTCACTGGAAGATATGACCTGTATTACTGTCACACTCCTTCACTTCAGAGCAAAAATGATATTAGGGAAAACTCTACAACTCATATAAGCAGTAAACAGATCAAAAAAGCTTCTCCTAGAACAGGGCCTTCAGAATTAAGTTCCCACACAAGTTCACTATTCTTTTGCTGTCATTATGGTGAATTGTCAGATCCAGACTTTGAATAAATAACGTGAAACATTTTATACAAAGTCTGTTGCAAGAATTGGCTGGATTTTTTCTGGTTTTATGCCACCTAAAATGTGTCTTTCTTTTTTTTTTTTAATTCTAAATAACATGCTCCTTCCCCTTCTACATGCTACCCTTTTACCACCATCTCACCAAAATTGTTTATTAGATTGCTTTCATTTCTCTCTTTTACAATACTTTTGTGTCTCACTCCTCTTTTTCTTTCTACCACTGACCTCTATTCTTCCTTAATGCATCCTTAACTTCTCTATATACCAGCACTTCTTCTTCATTAGATAAAAGGAAATAATTGGATAGGAATTGTAGAGATGATGTAGACTTAAAATACATATTGGCTTTACATTTATTGATCAAATATACCAAATATTTATAACACTACTCCTTTCAAATTGTTAATTAATTGCTGTTTGATGTATTACATCCCTAAGACTTCACAAAAACATTATGATTTATTCCAAGTTTTCTAGATACATCTTATTAACTGAACATTTATAAGCAAAGTTAATTCAATTCTTACATCAATTATATAAGGTGTATAATTCATGGTCCTTTAAAAGTAATTAATTGAAGCATTGACAATTTATTAAGTTTTCTAATAACACAGCTATGTAGGATGTTAGAATTTAAATCCATACCTGACTAATGCCACATACATGCTATTTATTTTATTGGTTTGTTTGTATCCACAAGGAAGAAAGAAATGCTCTCAATGCAACAGATTATAGGTCCCTCACAAGAAACAGGTAGAGAAATTTGATATGGGATCTCAGATGAGAATTGGTCAAATGTAAGCAGAAATGGCAGGAAAATAAAGAAGATTATATATAGGGTGCTTGCATGTTTGAAAAAAAATAATTTTTTTAGAAACCTGCAGCGGGGGTAAATATTTTGCCTACCTCTTCAGACCTAATATGTTCAGATAACCTCAATCTATCCATCATTAAATTGAGAGCAATGAATGGATGGAGCAAGGAAATAAATAAATTAAGCGGTTCAAAGAACTAATTCCAATAAAGAACTTTTATTTTTGGCCACTGGCATAAAGAATTGATTGGAGACAAATAGATCAGAAGCCTACCATCTTACTTGGGTCATGTCCTCTAGAAAGTAGAGCCTGAGGCAAAGATAAATCTGTTGATACTTTAACTGTTAAGCATTGTTAATGTTATGAAAAAGAACAGGAGGCAAATAAAATGAAAGCTGCCTGCTGCTTCAAGATGAGCTTCCAAAAGTAACAGCAGACTTTTCACAAGGGCTGTAACCACACCTCAGAGGGAACACAAAAGGGACAAATCTTAGTTTGTTAGGGCCGCCATGAAAAAAATAGCACAAAATGTGTGCCTCAAAACAACATAAATTTATTTTCTCATAGTCTGAAGGCTAGAAGTCTGAACATGCTCCATCTAAAACCACACGGGAAACTCTTTCTTTGCCTCTTTTAGCTGTGGCATTTCTTGGCTTGTAGTGCAATATTGCATCTTCCTGTGGGGACTAGTCTCCCTGTCTGTCTGTGTGTCTTTTCCCCTTCCTATAAGGGCACAATCATATTGCATTAGGGCACACCCTAATTCAGTTTTGCTTTATTTGAGGTAACTCACAATATATTCAAGATCTTATTTCTAAATAGGATCACATTTATGAGGCTGGGCACAAGGGCTTGAACATTTCTTTTTGAAGGACACAACTCAATCCATACCACTGGGGAATAACTGGCTGTGTCCGCTCCACCTCTCACTTCTCCTTAGTCATGTCTTCCTTATGGTGGGCTAATGCCAGGTGATGGCACCCATTCCTTCAGTGCCATACAGGAAGCAAGACCCATGCTCTGGCATGCAGCCTTTCCTCTGAGTTGGGAATTGAAGGTGACTCAGTCTGTGGAGAATGGCCTTGCTGAGTCCAGCCAGCCCAAGAAATTCCTTAGGGTGGTGAGGCAGTGAGGGCTGAGATACAGATGGCACTGCTAGAAAAGGGGAAATCAGAGAATCTGAAGCATCCTCGAAGTCATATTAACTGAGAAATCATATACCTGGACAAAAAATGCCTTCAATTGTTGAAGTCCTAAACGGATCTCTGCACTCGCAAACCTGCCCAGTGTGTTAGCTTCATGAGGCTACTGAGAAGAATGACCACACACCTGGCATCTTAAAACAATGGAAGCTTATTATCTCACAGTTTCGAAGGCTAGATATGCAAAATCAAGGTGCTGTCAGGGCCACACTCCTTTTAGAGGCAAGAGGGAAGAATCACTCCCTGCCTGTTCTAGTTTCTGGTGTCTCTGGTTCTCTGGCTTGTGGTTGCATTGCTCCAGTCCCTGCCTCCATCTTCACCTGAACTTGTCCCCTGTGTCTGGGTCTTCTTTTCTTCTGCCTTCTGATAAAGATGCTTTTCCTTAGATTCAGGGTTTATCCAGATAATCCTGGAAAATCGCATTTTCCAAATAAGTTCACTTTCACAGGGTTAGGAGATGGACCTATATCGGGACAGGGGGAGAGGGCAGGGCAGGCTGCATTTCTACACTCAGCATAAGGCTGTGAAATATATACATCCCTCAATGGAGACACACTCCTCAACATCCACTTTGGATGTCGTTTGAAGAGCAAATTTCCCTGAAGTTTCTCCAAATAGCTGAGCCAGCGGCCTGGAGAATTGCAGAGTTCATAGCCATAATAGAACAATGGGGGAGCTTGGGTGTTTCAGTGGTAGAATGCTCACCTTCCAGGCAGGAGACCTGGGTTCGATTTCTGGACCATGTACCTACAAAAAAAAAAAAAAAAGAAAGAAAGAAAGAAAGGAGGACAATGGGCTGGCCCTGAAAAGGTGTTATTCTCACGATAGAGAATATTTGCAGTTCCTGACCAACAGGATTTAATAGTTGCCCTGGAGTAGTGACTTCTCATTTTCTATTCTTTCCTTTACTTAATGAGAATTGTTGTTCTACCATTGGAGGCGCTTGTTTGGAGGTGGAGGCTGGGAGCCAGTAATTTACCTTCTAATTTAAGAGTTATCAGACAATGGGCGGCTATATCCAAGCCTGATGGAAAGGACTGCACATGACACACAAATCCTAGATTAACTGATTGTACTCATAGAACATGGACATTTAAGCCATCTCCCCTGAACGAGGGTTGAATGTGGTTTACTGTGTTAAGAATAGATATCACCCTATATGGGTGCACTCTTGAAGGAAACTCCAGTGTCACAAAAATTGTTCTTTTCTTCCTATCATCCATGGAGTTACAGCTTTTAAGTGGGATGTGGGAATATGATAACTACATTCCCCAGAGTTAGCTGGACATGAGTTATGTAACGGCTCAAAATGTACTTTTGTATGTGAAGGAACACAGGGTATGGCCCAGTGTGTTCTACAAAATTTTTCTCATGTGTTCATGTGTTCTGCCATGCTGTTTTTTTCCTTCATGCTCTCTGGGAAAACCAAAGAAATCTTGACACTGTATGTTCCAGAAGAATCACTGTCAGCCGGTGTCTTCAAATAGACTTTGTCAGGAGAGCTGCTCAATAATGCTTAAGACTCATCTCAAATTCTTACATAAGGGATAAATAAAGGACCTGTCCTTTAAGTCAAATTGTATTAAGGTCTCTCACAGCAGCTTAACCTTTATTCTGATAAATACACATGACAAGAAATTTGTATTATCTACTCAATTGAAATATTTTTCTGCAATTACTATTGGAAAGCAATATACTAGGTATTACAGATAAAAACACATGCAAAAGTGAGTAGAGAGGATCGATGCTTTAAAATTTATTCATAGGAGCTTATTGGAGATATTGGAAGAGAAAAGCATAATAATCAAAAGTAACAAAAATATCAGGTGTTATATGATATGTTCCACAAAAGAAGTAAAAAAGGCCAAACTGTATGGGGAAAGCAGAGAAGGCTTTGCAAAACATGTGAGGTTTGGGATGGAAATTAGACATAAATAAGACTTATTTAAGTGGATTCCAGAAAGGGAAAATCAGCTCATAATTTTGCACACAATGGTAAGAGGATTCTTATTCAAATCAAAGTCAATTTATATTCAAATATGTGATAAACACCTAGCATGTTCAAGGTCTTTGCTACACATTCTGTGAAGAGTATAAAAGATAAAAGACTTGCTCTCTCAGTGAACTTGAAAGGCAGCAAGGAATATGAGGCACCTACAGAATTAATACTATAACAAGTAATGGGTGAGAAGTCAGAGGGGTGCATAAGGAAAGAGAGCTTTGAAAAATTCATAACCAATTCAAGCAGCAATTTTATTGTTGTTGTTATAAAATGGATAAAAAGCAATTTACCTGCTCATGGTACTGTGGTTTGGGGGGTTAGTAATCTAACGACTTGCAGGTGCTTCTGAGACCAGCCAGCAGAGAGCAAACATATTGGAATAAGAGATTGTGGTCACTATTGTCGCCATAAGTACTGTGTTTTGAGTTGGGTCCTGAAGGACATGCAGAGTTTTGATGGGCAGATTTCAGGTCAATTTAGATAGAAAGAATAGCTTTCACAATTGTAAATCATGGCTGTTCAGAGACTATTCAGAGACCAGGGAACAATTTGATTTCATTGTGGCATGTAGAATTTGGGATGGAAGCAACATCTCTCTGAGTGTCATCTAAGGAGGTTGGATGTTGTTTGCTGGTGCAACACGAACTGTTCACAGAATGCATTTGAGCTGAAAAGGGACATATTGAAGTTATCCAAGTGATTAGGCAAGATTAGAATTCGGACACTGGAAGTAGGCTAACCCAGGTGGAAAGCTACTTTCATTATCTATCCAGAAGTGATTCAGCTGTAGACATAGAACCACAGGTGTGGGGAAGAAAATGAAGGGAAGCATTTGAGAAACATCACAAAGATGAAATTTATAGTTTTTGGCAAGTGATTAGATATGAGAACTGCAGGTGAAGTGAGAAAGAGAAGAAAAGCCCTCAGGTTTCTGGTGAACTGGAGAACGATGTGATGCAACCTGAAGAGAGATTTCGGACATGGGTTCTTTGGTGTGTTGAAACATCTTGAGAGGTTTTCACTTGGCAGTTGGAAATTCCAGATTGGAGGCGGGAGTTATGATTGGTGATATGCAGTTGAGGTACTTCTTAGTGGAGGGAGCTGAAGCAAAGAATAGAGAATGAAATTGCTTGATTCTAAGGCCAGGCAACTATTCTACTTTGGATTTTGAAAGGGGTATTTGGTATTGCCTTTATCTCTTTAAGACTTATACCAGTAGTGTGTAGAGCTTATATCAGAGACAAATGTGGAATTCAGAATGGATCAATAAAAAAACTATCTTCGTCATCATAAAAAAGGAATTTAGTAAAGGATGGTATAGACAGTACCACAACATTGTGAATGCAATGAGCACCACTGAATACTTGAAAATGGCTACAATAAGAAATTGTATGATATATGTATATGTAAAATCACAATAAATATTTTTTAAAAGCACAATGCTGTGCAACACAGAGTAAACCCTAATGTAAACTAGGAACTTAAAAGTTAATAATATAACTATCATAATATTGGTTATTAAACTGTTACTATACAACATTAATACAAAATGTTAATAATAAGGAGAACTGTGAGGGGGTGGTATATGGAAATTCTGTACACTTGGCATGTTTTTTAATAAACCTACAACTGCTTTAAAAACGTTTTCTAAAACTTTGAAAAGAGACCAAAAATCCTTAAAAGATTAACTTTCTTATTTTCAGTAGATTCATTAGACTGATTATTTCAGTAGAAACATTGTTTATTTTATCTCCCTTGACTATCTAGCTGACAGAATTTATTTAAAAGTTTATGCCTCATCTAATTTTATAACACTTCTATATATATATATATGACATTTTTTCTCTATCGACCCAAAGATTTTCTGTTCTTTTCTTCATAAATTATTCTATCCTTTTAAGTATTTCCTGCTCTCTAACTTTTCACATGCACACACATTTTAGGGAAATTCATAATTTGAGATAATTCATAGTTTTCCCAGAAATTACAGTAATTCAACTAGCACTGAAGGTGCAAATTTATAGATATTAAAATATTCCTTTCCTCAGTTAGTATGAATTTAGCCAACTGTGATGTGGCCTCTAGTTAGAATATTTTTATAAGTGGAAAATGAATTTAAGTCAAATAGCTGAACCACTTTCATAAATATCTGTAAGCATGATCCCTAGAATTAACTGACTTAACGTGTTGCCTTTAACATTTTTTAGCTCTATTTTTCATTTATCTCAGTCTCTTAAATTCTCTTCAATGAAGGCCTTCGTTTATAGAAGAGGGGCACATCCCTCCTGGATAGTGAGTATCAATGATGACTTAATATGTGCCTGACTCTAGGTAATAATTACTAGTTATAGTAGCAGTGGGAGTAAATTAATAGTAGAAGTAGTAGCACTAGCAGTAGTAACTAATTAATTAAGAATTTACTCCTAACGTTCAGATAATATTTGAAGAGGAACCAATCCACTGGTAGGTGAGAATGTAGGAAAAAATGAGAGTACTAAAGAAGAAAGTGAAGAATATGGAAAAAAAAGGGATAAAGCTTGAGTCTGGAGAAGCTCCAAATCTTGAAACAAAGATGGAGGAAGATGATTTGCATCAGAAGACAGGAAGAGAAAGACAAGAGAACCTTGCCAGATGCTGATGAGAGGTAAATAACTTGAACACTGAAAAGTATGCAATGGATTGAGGAATTATCATCTCAAGATAGTGAGAGTGAAATCTTAATAATAATGGGCTGAAGGAAAAATTAAAATGGAAACAGTAAACACAAGAGATGTTTTTTGAGATGTTTTATCTTAAAAGAGTAGACAGGGACATATCAGTTTTAGGTGGCTTAGAGATGAGCTTTATTTTTAAAAGATGAGGATACTTAAACATGGTAAGAGATAAAGAGAACATGACCAGAGAAAAACATTTTGAAGACATATCAAAAGTCATTATTAACAGAATTCTTGCCTGCCATGCCAGAGACCAGGCTTAATTCCAGGTGCCTGCCCATGCAAAAAAAAAAAAATCATTATTAAAATAAGGCCCAGGAGGTGCTGAGGGAGTGAAATCAAAAGCACTAGTGAATAGGGGCAAGAAGGGACCAGGAGAGGTACATACCTTCGTCTAAAGTTAGAAGAAAGTCATTACTTATTGCATCAAGTCTTCATATTAATTATAAGAAATTCTGATTACCCAAATATGCAGAACATTCTCAAATGACAAGCCCTCCATGATTTTCCACTAAGGTTTCCTAATTCTTAGAAGTAGGGAATATTCATATACTTAAATCATACTGTCCCTAACTAATTGTTTGCATAGTTCTTGGGATGGAATGAAGTTGTATTTACCCCAGAAAAACGTGTTCTTAAAATTAATCCATTCCTGTCTGTGTGAACACATTAAATTGAGCCCTTTTGATGATGTTACTTCAATTAAGGGTGACCCACTTGGTTAAGGCGTGACCCAGCTCAATCAGGTTGGGTTTTAATCCTATTACTGGAGTCCATTACAAATAGAATGAATACAGAGAGAGAGGGAAAGAGAGAGAGAGAGAGAGAGAGAGAGCACTATGGAAGCAAGAAATTGAAGTCAATGAAACCTGGAAGAGAAAGGAGAGACCAGCAGATGCTACCATGTGCCTTCCCATGTGGCAGGGGAACCAAGGATTGCAGGTAGTTGATCTTCAGGAAAAAGCATCTTGTTGCTGGTGTCTTGATTTGGACATTTTCTGGGGCTGTAACTATAATAAACCCTGATTGTTTAAGTCAAACCATTTCATGATATTTGCTTGGAGCAGTCCAGGAAACTAAATTAGCTCTGTTAACTGGTCCTCTCCACCCCCACTCCCACTCCAAGAAACCTGTTCATGTAATATAGGAAACTTATTCAACTGAGTTATTCAAAGCAGCCTAAACCTAGATTTAGTAGATTTGTAAATATTTAATGAGGAAGAAAAGATACTGCCTATATTTCAGTGTTGTTAATTTATGTTTGCAATGTTGTTAAAAGAGGTAATCTTAAATTGTATATGTGGATTAAAAATTTTTAAAAATTAAAATTCATAAAACTGTACTATACAAATAGTACAGTGAACTATAAGTTAAACCATGATCTATAGTTAATAGTGTAATTATAAAAGTGTGCTTTCATCAATTGTGACAAATGTTCCATACCAATGCAATGTGTTAATAGGAATTCTGTATTACATGAATGATCATTCTGCCATCTCACCATTTCTCCAATAAAAAGCTGTTTTAAAAAGATATCACTGATAGTATATAATGAAGGCCATTCCTGGCCTCTTTGCTACATCAGCTCATAAAATATTTGGAAACTCTCTTCTTTCAAACGTGGACTAAATTATTTCTTGATGCCCAGGGCATTAAATTATGAAAGAAATGCCCCAAGATTTTTCCTGTCAGACAGTCTTCTTTTCATGTACCAGCAACTTGAAAGCCATAAGTAGTAGTCAAAGCACAAGAATGGAAAGAAAGTTAAATTAGTCTCCTCACCAAAACAGAAGGAAAGTTTTAAAAAGTAGAGATAAGTTTGGAGGTATTATGCTAGTAGTTAGAACAGTTCTTGGGATTATTTTGAGAATCAAAATAAATAATACACAACCTTCAAAAGGTTGCATCAGGTACTAATTTTCTAGGCAACTACAGGGTTTGTTAGCTGATGTGCATTTCCCTCATTATTTTACAGACTGAGAACCTGAAGCCAAGAGAAGGTGCGTGAATCCAGCAGGGTATTTAGCTGATACTGGACAAAGAAGGTGAATTCCTTTGCCTAAGCACTCACCTGACCAATACCTGAGACACTGGGGTTTCAAAGACAGAAGGAGTTTATTGCAAGGCATAGGAGATCAGATGGCCTACCAGTCCCCAAATCTGCCTCCCCAAACTGCAGTCATTCTAATAGTTTTGTAGCATCAAAAAAATGGGCAGGTTTTCTGATAGTGAGCACAATGACTTGATATGATGTGATTAGAGGTGATTTCATCATTGATCATGCAGAGTTTGATTACATGCATGTAGTCACAGAATGTATGTAGGAAAATAGGGGCCTTAATATGATGATGGATATGATTTTTAGTATTATGATAAGGTGTAGGTGACTTATAGTTTAAAGTCTAAGCTCTTGCACATGTCAGGTGGGCCCATTGGTTGCATCCAAGTTATCTTGGTTTTCAAGATAACTTTGGACTTGGGGTGGGTTAGTTTTTGGTTGACCCAAGACCCTTCACTAATAAACATTAGGGACCATCTTTAGTGATCACAAGGCTCTAAAATAGAAAAACTGGATAAATTGGTACAAGTGAAAGTGAGTCACAAGGTTTTTACAATCACAAGGGCACAAGATAAAGGCTATATAATCATTATCAGACACCAAGGTGGCTGGATTGCAGTTTATAGTTTGCAGATGTTTTCCTCTGTGCACTCCAATACACTAGAAAGCAAAAAGGAATATGAGGAAAAATAATTCCACAACCGTACTCATCCTTAAATCCTATGTTCTCAGTTACAACTCCTCCCTCTCATTTGATAATTTTCTCTCTATCTTGAGTGATATCTGAGTGATGACTCTTCAGTCTTCTTTAAGGCTGAAAAGGGGCATTATTGTTAAGAGGTAGAGGAATGAAATTGGTATTCATTCTTCAAGAGTCCAGGTTTTCTGAGCTTATCAGGCATTGGAACAATCTGGAGAGCTTAAGTCTCTGAAAAACAAACTTTCATAGAGGCCAGTGTATTCCTTAGGATTTCTAGGAACCCTACTGTTGGGGCTTGCCATATTGTGACTATTTAAAATATCTGGCTGAAAATTTACATATGAGTAACCTCCAGAATGACCTCTTGACTCGACCTGAAGTCTCTTAGCCATTGAAACTCTATTTCTTTTACCCCTTTTGGTCATCTAAATCCACAGTGCTAGAACCAGGCTCATCCATGGGAGTCATGCCCCAAGATGCCAAGGCCAGGCTTCCACCCCTGGAAATCATGTCATGTTGGGGGGAAGATAAGAGTTTGGCTTAGAGAGAGACCACATTTGAGCAATAGCAGAAGTTCTCTGGGGCTAACTCAAAGGCACTAATTTTAAGCAGGTTCAGGTTTGCTATTATAGAAATAAGTTTCATAAGGGCAAGTCCCAAGAGCGTGGCCTTGATTCATGAAATTAGGAGCCACTATTGCTAAGAAAATGTCAGAAATTCCCCAAGTGGGAAAGTTTAATTGTTACACTTTTTCTCCAGTCCCTCAAGGGACCTTGTAAATACTTTTTCATTTTTTGCCCAAATACTTTGACCTGCATCAGGATATGACATTAATTTGTACTGAATATTATGATTTTATTCTTTATTCTACATTTCATATTAAATAAAGCTAAATTGGTTGTTTGGTTGTTTAAATAAACTGACATGGCAGGTAAAATTAGATAATATGCCACAGAGAATTTAAATTTTGGACATTAGAAATTTTTTCTTTTGTTTTCACAGAAAAATTGAAGTTTTAAAATACAGACAATAACATCTTTTTCTATGTATTTTGATTTACCTTAGTTTTAAGCAGATCAGTTTCAGTCACATCTTTAATCAGAGTCTGATCTTCTCCAATTGTTTATCAGCACTGTATGGAATAATGCTGATTTTCAGAGCTGGAGAACTAACTTTGAGTCTCAGGTGTCACAAAGGTACTTCAAGTTCCAGTGATCTACCAGGTTTCACAAAGAGCAAATCATCCTAGAATTTAGAAATAACAGTTAAAGCTTATAATCCAAGCCCTTATTTTCTTATAAGCATCTTTAAATTAAAAAAATGATTTTACTTTCATAAAATAAAACACTTGAATGTTGTCTTATATTGACAAACCACTGAAGTTTTGTTCTGTTTTACCCTTGCTCATTTACCAGAGCTATGTTAACTAACAGATAAAATATAATTTCATAGACTTTTTTTGCTTCTCTTTTAAAGTTTTTCCTTGTCACAGATGAAGCTCTGACTTATAGCTGAGTACATACACATCTAGGGAAGTTTTGGAGCAAAGCAGTGTGACTGACAAGTAATCTGGATGTTTCTGCAATCTGTAGCCTTTTTCATAGAATAACTAAAACATGACTGACAACATCATACCATTGTTTAACAGCATATAGATTAGTATCAGGATATAACATGGACAGTGAGAACACTGACAGTTTTTAGGAATTGTATACAATTTCCAAATATATGAATAGCATTTTACTCATATAAATTTAGTGAACAACAGGGCAGAAAATCCTTTTAAAACACCCAAACACTTCCTATGCAATATGTTAAACTATTTTAGCACCTTACTTTTACAAGGTGAAAGAACAAATTCTTTGTAACAGGTTTTCAAAGTTTATAAACTTTTTTTTATAAAACTCTTCTGTTTATGAACTTTTTTTCTGTTTATAAACCTTTTTGTTACACCTCTCCATATTCACTCAGGATTTATAGTAAAAAATGACTACAACAAACAATATTCACTTCTTCAAACTTTCTACAAATTTCTATATCTATTTCTATATCACATAGTTTTTATTTATCCAGACTACACATAACCAGAAATATATTTGCTAATAAATTTACAAAGTTATTTGAACACGTATACATCTTTCCAGTAACAGTAGTCATGAATGGGAAAAGAGAGAGATATACAAAATAATGGAAGAAGGAAGAAATTTATACATGGATTTGGAACACGGCTAGGTATTTATATACTTAATACTCCCAACAAAATCCTAATTTCTCAGATACATAGCTAGTTTGTAGCAGATATGAAAAGCCAACTATAAGAGAATCTAATCTGAGCAGTATTATCTCCTGTATTATTTGTTAAATGCTGTCAGAATGTAATGTAGCAGAAATTGAATGTTTTTTAAAAAGGAATTTATTAAAGTATAAGTTTACAGTTCTAAAGCCATAAAAATGACCAAACTAAGGTATCCAAAGAAAGATACCTTGACTCAAGAAAGGCCAATATCTGTCACATGGGGAGGAATGTAACTCACAACTGTTGTTCCTTGTTCCTTGTTCTGTTGCTTCCAGATTCTAATGTCAAGGGTTTCTTCTCTAAGCTTCTGTAGACCTCCACTTTTCTCCTCCAGGACATAATTCTGGGTCCTGGTTCCCTTAGTATCTCATGGGAAAGCATGTGGCAATGTCAACTGGGCTCTGCAACTGTAAATGTTTATGTATAGGCATCTGCTGTCTCTATTAGCACTACAAGCATCTCCAAGTGTCTGCATGTGAGATTTCTCCAAAATGTTTCTCCTTTTAAAGGACTCCAGTAAACTAATCAAGACCTACCTTGAATGGATGGAGTCATATCTCCACCTAATCAAAAGACCACACCCACAACTGGGTGCGCACGTCTCCTTGCAGTAACCTAATCAAAAGGTAAAACCCACAATTGAGTGGGTCAATCTCCATGGAAACAATCTAATCAAAGGTTTTCAACCTAAAACATTGAATCAGGATTAATAACATGCTTTTCTGAGGTACACAACACTTTCAAACCAGCACATCTCCTTCCACAGATACCTCAAAAACTTATTTGAAATTAAACAGAAATTCTACCTCCTAGACATTAAAATCAATAAAGGACTCTAAGGTTGGGATAGATCCTTAGGTAAGTCCATTGATTACAAAATTGGTAAATTTACAAAGATCAATCATAGATCCAAAATCAGAAATCCATACATGATTAAGCAAAAGGGAAAATCCTGGTTCTGGAACTTGCACATTGAATGATTCTTCAAACCTCAGTTTTCTCATCTGTGAGCAGGCATAAATTCTACATCACAGATTAATCAGATAATTTGGAGATGTAAATAGTAAATCATATGTTAGAAATTATGTGCAGAATAAATTACAAAGAGTCTGGCATATAATTACAAAATGACCAAGAAATGTATTAAGTGCTTTATGTTTTATTGCATTATCTCAAATGATCCTTAAGACAATCCCAAGACATAAATGCTATTTTCCCTATTATATGCATGAGGAGAGAGAGGAACTTGTGATCACAATCTGAGGCTAGATAACAACAGAAGTTTGTACTGCTTGAAGTAGCAGAACCATATGTATTTGTTTATATACTCTTATGGCTGCTTTCTCACTACACTGATAAGAGTTGAGAAGTTGTAACAAAGACCTCAAGATCCACGAAATATTTACTCTCTGATTCAGAAAATGTTTCCTAGCTTCTATTCTAAATAATTCTGAGAATACTGATTTGGCAACTGTTTGGTGGAGACGTTTTTTCTTTCCTGATCACATATTTTATAATAAAATACTTGTGCAGATTTAGTATTTCATTTATGTAGATACCAGTTCTTCCTTCTTGACTGATTAGTGTCGAAATTCCATAAAGAATACATTCTATGACATGATAACTTAATTTTAATACATCTCTAAGCAAAATATAACCACTAATCCATCAATTACATAAAAGTAAATGTAACTTGAAAATAAAATAATTTCCATCAAGATACACATTAGAGAAACTTTTAACTAAAGTTGAATTAATTTTCTTTCTAGTATTTGAAGTTTCTTTTATTTTATAGAGTAAATGAGTGAATTTAACTCATAGGCTATAAATCATAAGAAATTTGGTATATATCTAATCATTTTTCATTAAAATTAATTTTAATATAAATCAATCAATAAATTAGTTTTCAATATGTTAAGGAATGGTTTTGTTTAAAGATATTTATTAGTTGCAAATCTGTTCATGAACACAGAAATTAACAAATTTGCAGTAAACACCATATTTGTGCATGATGTTTTTTATGGTATTCAGTAAAAATAATATCAATTTTGATTCCATTTAATTGAACATTCCTAAGGATATGCTGTATGTTGAATATAATACCTTTTGGAAATGGTAAAAATTACTTATTGGCTCCAAGCACAAATGAAAATTTTGTTTCCTTTATCTTTAATGAAATGGAAAATAATTTCTGACCTCTCCAATAATTTACATAAGAAGCAAAATTTAATATACTGTTTAAAATCTTGATGATACGTTATCCACTACCACTGCAACTTCTGAAATTTCTCATTAATATTCATGCAATGAAGATTAGAATAATAAGCAGAAGAATTATGATCAAAGCTTGCACAGAGTTTACATGCTTTATTTTTAAGCTCAAAACTTTAATGAGTAGTGAAATTACACGCTCAAAGGGAGGTGGGGAAGTAAGAGTAGGCATTCTCCAAAGGAGAAGAAATGGGCTGACATGCTATTAATGAGGCTTTTAATGTTTGCAAACAGTGAGAGCTGCAGGATTACTCTTTTTTGGGAGATTCTATTTTATTATTGTCCTTTGAAGAGATTGGATGTTTTCAATATGAATAAAAGTTTTCTATTTTAAACATAAATTGCAAGCAAGTGATTAATAAGTACAAAATATGGATTATTGTAAGATTATTAAGAAACCAAAAATATTGAGGCCCCAGTATAAAGGCAAATGTAAACCCTCAAACAATGTTTAGATTGTTTGAAATCCATCATATAAATTAGATAAGAAACAAGAGTTCAGATATAATCTATTTGCATTTGTTGACAAGTATCTAACATAAAGGAAAGTTCATGTTTTATTCCACTTTTTAAAATACCAATTATTACATCGGGGTAGAATGAAAATTTTAAATTACAAAATGAAATTAAATTTTTGGAAAATCCTTTATTTTGGTAAAGGACTTTTGGAAATTAAGAAGTGATGAGATATCCTAAATCAGTTTTCTTTTACATATTTTTAATCGTGTTTGAAATGCTGCCAACATTTTGGCCAAATGACTTTTAAAATTAAAATTATTAGTGTTCTGTTAGACTAATGCAATCTTTAAAAAGTAAATCTAAAATGTTTTAAATTTAACTATTTGCATTTTTAATGAAGTTAAACTTACTAGCAAATATCATTCACCAAAGATTTCAGAATTTTTTTCTTTCTACACTCAAATACTTTTGATAAATGTATCTGAAATACATTTTAAATGTCATTTTAAATACTTCAGAATTTTAAATAATAAAAAAATGACGACTTTTGCTTGATATATCTCCCTCTGGAAAGTGAGCAAAGCTGCATTTGGTTCTTTTGCAGAAATATTTTTCTTCCTTTGAAACTGGAAAAGGTCTAAAAGAAGAGGCTGAGAAGAGGAAATTTCTGGGTTATTGATAAAAGCTGTAAATTTATTTGTAGAGAGGGATGAAATCTCAAACCTTTGTTTATAGATATCTCCTCAATGATGCAGACATATTCTGGATAATCTGTTATACCTGATTTGATGAAAAGCCAACATCAAACAGAAAATTTCATACTTAAGATATCTTGTGATTAGCAATGTGGGTCTCTCAAGCAAATGTTTCACAAGGTAATCTCTTGCTCGGTAAGGGAAAAATGAACAGGACTTGCTCAGGGGCTAGACACTCAAGGAATCAAGTTTGGCATATTCCTGAGCAAATCATAGCAATACGATTATTTAAATTTCAATAATCTAAGCAAATATAAGTGTACCATTTAGAGCTCAATGGAATGGGTATTGGATGCAGGGATGGTAGATGTGACTTTTGTTACCATTTCAGACTTTCTGCAGAGGGTCCAGAGACTGAATAGGTTCAGACTGTCTGTCAGGGCAAGGCAGGACCTTGTGATGCCAATGCTGCCTTAATTAGTCCACCACTCACACCAACCTGTGGAAGAGACAAGTTAGACTCACTAAGAAAAGGGGAACTTCTATGGCAAGAACTATTATTGGAAAACTATTTTCATACATCCCTCCACCGAATGGCAGGTGAGGAGGATTTAAAAGACCCATAAGGACATCTGAGGTCCATCTGTAAAATGCCTAAGGGTGAACATTAGGTGAACGCTCATCAGGTGAGAGAGAGAAGAGGAGTGGGCAGTACTCCCACAATGGGAGTGCACAAGTGTTTACCAATGGTCAAATACGGACCCCATGAACGTCTTAAGAACACATCTATATGCTGTCTAAAAGAGACTCATTACAGACTCAAGGCCAAAAATAGGTTGAAAGTGAAAGGTTAGTGTATTAGTTAGGGTTCTCTAGAGAAACAGAATCAACAAGGAACACTTGCAAATATAAAATTTATAAAAATGTCTCACGTGACCGCAAGAACGCAGAGTCCAAAATCCACAGTGCAGGCTGCGAAGCCGATGACTCTGATGGATGGCCTGGATGAACTCCACAGGAGAGGCTCACCAGCCAAAGCAGGAATGGAACCTGTCTCCTCTGAGTCCTCCTTAAAAGGCTTCCCATGATTAGATTTAGCATCACTAATTGCAGAAAACACTCCCCTTTGGCTGATTACAAATGGAATCAGCTGTGGATGCAGCTGACGTGATCATGACCTAATCCTATGAAATATCCTCATTGCAACAGACAGGCCAGCACTTGCCCAATCAGATAAACAGGTACCACAACTTGGCCAAGTTGACACATGTCCCTAGCCATGACAGTCCACCCCTTGTCAACTTGGCACCTATATATATATCACCTTAAACCATACTTAATTTCCAAATGAAAACAAATAAGCACACATTTTTTTTCTTTTACCTGACAATACTCAACTGTCCTGCATATAACTGGAAACACATTAAATCTCTCCAG
>PVIY010006094.1:0-89934 GCA_004026745.1 Myrmecophaga tridactyla
AAAGAAAAGTGGTAAGAAGTATGTGAGAAAAAGAATTTTAGTTTTCCTGCTTAGTAGCAGTTTTTATTTCTAAAAATATTGAAATCAATTTTATTAGCTTCTATTTAGGAAATACCCCAATTCTCACAGTTCTTCTGAATAAGAGTCATCTCTATAATGTATTTCCTTTAATATATGTTAGGAAAAAAAAGTAATTCCTAGTGCAGTTCTATTTCAGATCCACTTAAGAGAAACCTCACATTCCCAAGGAATTAATAGAAATTATTGTGATGCCTAGAATCACAAGGACTTTCTAATTGCCTAGAAATATTTGGGTCATTAACCAGCAGTGTGGACTTTGTTACATCAGCTAACACTTTCAGATCCTTTTTTTTCAGTTATACAATAGAAATGATGAACTCAAATTGGTCTTTCTCTTGTGCTCTTCTATTAATAGCACACATTTCCTTATTTTGTTAGTATTTTTCCATTTTCTGAAACCTTGTTTAAACTTTTGTATGTTTAAAAATTTTAAATATGTTTTAAAAGTAATTAGATGGTGCACACGTTTCAAATTTTTATTGCAGTACTCCATAACATGGCATCACTGTGAGTATTTTGTTTTCCATTTATTTATTTCCACATTGCACAATGCTTTTTTTCTGATATGAGCAAAGTGAATAATTAAGAAAAAAAAAGATAAAAATATGCCTGAATTTTGCCTGAAGAGAATATATATTTATAAACTCCTCTCAACTATTACCTATGAGAAAATACTTTGGAGCAATGAATGTGGGTCATGTGAAAATGAAATTACAATGTGGCATAGTAGGAATATGTTTGCTTATCACTAAGGAAATAATGCCAAATTAATTGCACATTTTCACCAACAAATTTCAATTTATAAAACTGTTTTAGGCACAGATGATTGGATAAAATATATTAATGGATATATTGGACAAACATGAAATAGAAGAAGAAAATTAAATTTATAGAAAACAAATTTAAGACATTAAGAGACATACAGATAGATAGATAGATAGATAGATAGATAGATAGATAGATAGATAGATAGATTTTAAGATGCTAAAATAGTTCTAATGGGTTGTAAGAAAAGGGTTGTTGGATAAGTAAAAGTTGCCCACAGTGTTGGAAGAAGTAAATTGTACTTCAAAAATTCTTTTTATCCTTATACTTTTCTTATGTGAGTATTATTTCAGCCAGGCTATTTAATTTTAAACATTTTTTTAAATGTATCTGGCAGCATTTTTTTTTATGTTTGATAAAAATTAAAACCTCAAGATTAAAAAAAAGAATTCCCCTCATAACTAATTTAAGACTTACAAATATATACTATATTTATATCTGACCTCAACAGGACAAATTTCCCAGTTATTGTTAATCAAGGCTGTTTTAAACTGAAAAGCTGTTTATGAGCTGTGGTGACCAAAGTCTTGGCAAGACAGGCATTAGAAAAATGTTACCCCTTTCTGACCCAGTGTTGATTGAAAGGAGACAAGTGTAAACTGCAACCAAATGAGGTATTATAGGCTTCTGAAAAGTCTGAAGGAAAATTATTGCAGGAAACAATAGTTAACGCTTGGATTGATCTAAAGGAAAGGGTGGAGAAATTTAAACCAGTTAGCATGAAAGTAGTGATCAAGCTCTTCTCAAAGAATAGAAAGGCATTAAAAGTACTAATAGATGACAAGGATTATTTTTTATTTAGAGATAGTGACTTTCTGGGGAATTATGTAGACTGAAATAAATCACTACTGGAATGGCATACTGTGAAGCTGCCTATTCCTCTGAAGTTCTGAAATCTTCTGCCATGTAAAAAAATTCCTTTTGTCTTTTTTTATTAAAAAGCAAACTGAACATATAATGCTAAGAAAATATTTTTGTCACCTCGAATGCTTCAATGAATTCTTGATACAGTTGTCAATAAATTATGTCATGAGGAGAAATGATATATTTTTAAATTGCATAAATTTATACCTACCAGTTAGCTTTTTATGAAATTATAATGTTTCATATTTCTAAAATAAATTAGAAAATACTTAAAGATTTATTTTACAGTAAAGTATTACATTTAAGAATGGAAAATGATTTTTAAATGCACTTAAAGTAAAAGATGCAAATAAGTGAAAAGTAAAAATATGAAGAATAATTTACCATAATGAGACAAAAGAAAATTGAAGTAACCATATCAATATCAAGCACACTAAATTTCAAACACAGGATTTTACCAACACTAAAGTTATCATTATTTTATGATAAAGGGGTGAATACATCAAAAAGTCCCCCAGATCCTAAACAGTTATGCACTTAATAAATGATTTTAAAATACATAAAACAAAAATGATAGAATTCCAAAAACAAATGTGCAAATCCACAAGTTGAACATGTCAGTACCACTTTCTCATAATTCATAGAGCAAGTAAGCAGAAAATCAGCAAGCAGCTAGAATACTAGGGAATTTTTATATATGAATCTGATATAATTATCTTTTATAGAACTCGGCCAACAACAGCACAATATATTTTAATTTTATTTAAATGTGGGCTACTTATCAAGGTAGATCATACTGCTGTCATTACACAAATCTCAATAAATTCAGAATTAACAAGTCAAGGAAAGAATGTTTTCTACTATGATAGAATTAAATTACAAGTAAACATACTAAAGATACATGAAACATCACCAAATACTTAGAAACTAAAAAAACACACTTCCATCAGTCAAAGAAAAGACATCAAACAAAAAATTAGAAAATACTTTGAACTGAATGGAAATGAAAGTTTGCTAGCTGCCAGAATGCAACACACCAGAGATGGATTGGCTTTTAATAAAAGGGGATTTATTTCATTAGTTCTTCAGAGGAAAGGCAGTCAACTTTCATCTGAGGTTCTTTCTTAGCGGATAGGCACAGTGTGATCTCTGCTGGCCTTCTCTCCAGGCCTCTGAGTTCCAACAACTTTTCCCAAGGTGATTCCTTTCTGCATCTCCAAAGGCCTGGGCTGAGCTGCAAGTGCTGAGATGAGGTATGCTGAGCTGCTTGGGCTGTGCTACATTGCACTCTCTCATTTAAGCACCAGCCAATTAAGTCAAGCGTCATTCATTGCAGCAGGCACGCCTCCTAGCCAACTGCAGATGTAATGAGCAACAGATGAGGTTCACGCACCATTGGCTCATGTCCACAGCAACAGAACTAGGTGCCTTCACCTGGCCAAGTTGACAACTGAATCTAACTACCACACACAGCATGTCAAAATCTGGAGGATATCAACTAACATAGAATTTAGAGGGAAATTTACAGCATTATTAGAAAAGTTCTCAAATCCATGAGTTAGCATCCACTTGAAAAAGGTTTTTTTTTCTTAAAAAAAAAAAACTAACAAAAAGAAAGGAAATTTAAAAAGCACATAGAAATCAGTTCAATAGGAAATAAAAAACAGAGAATTAGTAAAATCAGAAACTGATCTTTGAAATCAATAAAAATCAAAACATTAAGCTGGACTTTAAAATGTATATGGAAATGCAATGATTTAAAGCAGCTATAGTGACTTTGAATAGGAGTATCTTTGGAAAGCCAACATTACCTGCTTTCTAGATTTAATATAAACTATCATAATCACGGAAGTATGGCATTGGATTCAAGGTGACAAATAGATCAATGAAAGAGAATAGAGAACTTAGAAATAGACCCACATATTTATGGTTCATTGATTTTTGATGATTCAATGTCAATTCTGTGGATAAATGACAGCCTTTTAAACCAATGGTGCTAAAACAGTTCTATATTCATATGCTTAAAAATAAAAAAAAATAATAATTGGTTCTGGCTCATATCTCACACTATATAAAAATACTAAATATTCAATTACAGGTGCCTGCCCATGCAAAAAAAAAATACTAAATATCCCAATCAGTTTATGAAGCCCAGTTATTATTACTTTTAATAATACCACAATATTTTCTGTTGACTATGGACGATAACAGTGGAGAGCAACAGGGATGATCAGCATTTTTGGCAGTTTCTTAAAAAGTTATCACCAAGCCGTAGTAACAATTACTAAATCATAAGTTGAAAGCAAAGAGTTTTCACATCTGTCAGAAGACCTATTCTTACCTGCTGATTCTCTTGGTAGTCTTCTAGGGTAGGTACAGTTTCAGTGGCAAGAATTGTATAGGATGTTCATGTTGTTAAACCAAGTGCCAACTCCTATTCATAGAGACAAAAGCTGAGAAAGGAGAAATAAAATTCTCAAATAACTTTGACGAATTTCTCAACTAATAACAGATATAAAACTGATCAATAATGGAAGAGTGGATTTAAAGTTGTTTTACAGATCTTGACTATGAAAAATCTATGCTCTCAAAATCCCAGTCTTAAAACTTATTACAAAGTCACAGTAATCAAAAGAGCATGGTGCCAGCATGATGACAAGTCATATAGAACAATGGATTCAAATTGAGATTTCAGAAATCAACCTTCAAATTTATTGCCAACTGATTGAATTGTCTATTCAACAAATATGATCTTTATATGCAAAAGAATGAAGGTGGACCTCTACTACACAACATATACAAAAGTTAGCTCAAAATGAATACAAATACAAGAGTACCATAGTTTGGAGGGTATATAAACTCCAGAAAGGATCATGTTTTTTTAAATACCTTCCTGTGGGTACAGATTTATTGTAGGAGGGACTTTTGATTAGTTTATTTCAGTTGAGACCCAAGGTGGGTCTTAATCCTCTTACTGAAATCCTTCATAAGAGGCAAAAATACAAACAGAAGCTAAGAGATGAAATTAAGAGAAGTTGGAAAAAACCCACAGAGAAGCTAAGAGAGACAGAAGCTAAAAGAGAAGACACACAAAAGATTAAGTTACTCTAGTTAGAAACTGGAAGCAAAGAAACTTGGGAGAGAAAGACCAACAGTCACCTCCATTGTCTTCCCATGTAACGGTGGAACCCAAGCTCACTGGAAGCCAGACTTCAGAGTTCAGGTATCATTCTGTTGTTGCCTTCATCTGGATATTTTCACAGCCTAAGAACTGTAAATTATAAGTTAATAAATCCACATTGTAAAAGCCAGCCCATTTTTGGCATAGTATATTGTCAACTTTAGCAAAACAAAACAAAGAGCCAGAACTATAAAACTCCTAGAATAAAATGTGGGAAAGCATCTTCAGGAATTTGTATTAGGCAATGGTTTCTTAGAGTTTATACCCTAAGCAAAAGCAATAAAGCAAAGTAGATAAATGGGACCTCAACAAAATTTAAAACTTTGTGCATCAAAGTCTTTATCATGAAAGTAAAACTTTCGGAAAGTAAAACTTTTCAGAAAGTTAAATATGGAATTGCTATGTGACCTGGCAATCCCACTTCTGAATATATGCCCACAAGAATTGAAATTACAGACACAAATAGACATTTTCACACTGATGTTCATTGTGACATTGTTTACAATTTCCAAAAGATGGAAGAAACCCAAATGCCTATCAATGTATGAACTGATAAACAAAATGTGCTATATAAACGTAATGGAAAATGTTTCAGTTGTGAAACGGGATGAAGTGCTGATATTTGTGACAACATGAATGAGCCTTAAAGAAAAACGTGAGTGAAATAAGCCAGACACAAAAGGACAAATGTTGTATGATCTCACTCATATGAAATAATTAGAATTGGCAAAATCATAGAATTAAAACCTAGCAGATAGGTTACTAAGGAATGATGTGGGGATAAAGAATAGGGAGTTAATGCTTAAAATATCCAGTTTCTCTTTGTGAGTGAGGGAAGAGTTTGGTAATAGATGGTGGTGATGTTAACATAGCATTGTGAGCATAATTAATGGGTTGTATATAGTTCTAGAATAATTAAAAAAAAAACAAAACCAAGGGACTTATACAACACAAACAGTGAACTCTAAGTTAAACCATAGATTTAGTAAATAGTGCAATTATAAAATTTGCTTCCATCTATTATCACAAGAGTACCACACCAAGAAAATACTATTAATAGAGTAGTGTATGAGAACTTCAGTTTTACACATGATTCTTCATAAACACACAACTTCCCTTACTAAAAATAATCATCCACATGAGAAAGATGAGAAAGTTGCAAATATTGTAAATGGGTTGTCTAATGAGTTTAAGCCTACAATGTGAGGGAAATAAACTTCCCCATTTAAAAGAGGAATATATTAGAAAGGATCAGAGCTACTTAAACGAAAACAGTGGAATGCATAGGTACACACTTAATGGAGAAATCTTTTAAAACTTGTGGAGGTAAAGATTCTTCTCTGGGGGCTTTGTGGGGATCAGCCCCTCAAATAATGAAATCATTTGGGAGAGAGACGTAATTCATTCAAGATACTCAGTCTACACATTGGACATGATGTTATTATGTTCATTTCTTATTACTTAAAATATGCTATATATGTGTTTGTATATGTGTGTTATTTTAATGCAAAAACGCTATTTCCCATTTATTTCTAAAACCTCAAACTAAACACATTATGTGGAGTCAATCTAAATTGAATTCCATACACTTTGAGCTTTCTGTGAAGTAAAAATTCAAACTTGTTGATAAACAGTTAAAAGTAGTTGAAAGATCCATTGCTAGTTTCCAACTAATTTAGAAGATTTTAATCAATTATCTGTGAACAAGGCATTTATTTTATCCCCAATTTTAAAATCAACACTTGGTACACAGTAAATAACTGATAAATGTCTATGAATCATTGACAAGATTAATAAATTGCTTCCATTTTTCCAACAAACACTTTTATCATTTTGATTACTTTTCAAGATAACTTTGTTTCATACATGAGAAGTCATTATATACATTATTTTTGCCATTATTATGGCTGTTAGTTCTTTCTACCATGCTATTTAAGACAGATATGTAAATGACACTGTGGTATTTACATAATGCCCATGCAAGATATAACCATTGAATTACCCACAGAAATGTGTCTTATAGAAGAAATTCCTTTAGTATTAGTTTAATGTACAAATTATAAAAAATAAATGGGTGATTGTATGAATGGATAAATGAATCAATTAATGAATGAATGAAATAATTATAATATGCTTTAATGGTGGTATCCATAAAAGTAACCATAATTTCTAAAAATATCTATATCATTACTCATATTATTAGAGAGTAATTTGAATACTGAGTATGAAGAATGTCTCTATGAGAAATAAATGTAGGTAAAGAAAGGTTACATGTTTGATTACAAGCTAAATTTTCTGTCTATATCATGTATATAAAGCTTAGAACACCTTTTGAGTGATAAAATTCACTCTGTGCATGCAAATTGGGTAATTGTGTATCTAATTGACCACTTAGTTTGCAGTTGAATAATTATTTTAGTAAACTGCCTGTTTGCACATTAAATGAAGACCAGGTGAAAGTGTTAATTGGGTTAATGATTTTAGATAATTTTTGTTATTGAAGAAACATATTTTTCTGCTCTTTCTGCTGTTTTGAAATTACAACTGAAAATGTTTTCACATGGCCTTCACCAGCATTGAAGACACAGAATACAAGCTAAAATTCAAATAGTTGATTGTGTCAATATATCTCATTAAGGAAATCATTTGTAAAGGTTCATCATTAATGCATAAAATGATGTCATGCTTCAGAGTATGTTGAAAGAGATAGTAATAGCCCTGGTGGCATATTGAGGGGCTCCGGGTTCTTATGGCAAGGTTTTATCACTATATTAGTCAGAAAACCTTACCACATATAATAATTTCCTTAGAAATGTGTGCACCAGTGTAAGAGTAATCTTTAATATCCAAATAATAAAATACTTCTAACATTACTCCTAGATATGAAGGAAACTAAATAATTTCATACTTGCTATAACTGAAATAACAAAATAAGAAAAAAATAATTTGAAGGCCTGAATTTTTCAAGATTTCTGCTAGTATAGCAGAAAACCCTTTATGTAGGCTTGCTTAGTCAACAACTTGTTATCAAATCTCTCCTGGAGCAAAAGCTGGAAGATTTTCAGGTTATCAAAACAGCCTCAGGTAGTTGGATCATTAAATAGCAATAGGTATCAACCAAAAGCAGCCTCACATCATTAGTGCTAATGATGTCTTGGGCTTACATCTGAAAAATGGCATATGGACTTCAGAATAGTTTAGGTTGACTTTAGTGGGAGATATTTACTGCTGAATACTTCGTAACATAGCAATTGCTAACTCAGGGGAAAGATTCAATGGGAATGATTTTGATGAAAGTGTTTGCACACAGTGTAATACCACCTTTTTATGGGTTAGTTTAATTTTCTGATAGGGGCAAATCAGCATTCAACTATGACTGGTATTATACACAATTATTAAACAGCCATCAACATGACCTTTAACATTTTGTTTTACTCAGACCTCTCAGAAAGATAACTCCAAAGCTTATCCAAATTTTATTATCTTTATAAATAAAGAGCAATTTTTCATGCTTAGACATTTAATAATGTCTTAAAAAGGCCTCAGTTAAGGGGTATCTGTCTACATATTCTAGCTCTTAACATTTTCTTTTCTTCAATTATAAATGCTAATCTAATTTTTCCCTTGAATAATTGAGAATAAATGAAAAGTAAAGCATGAAGCAAAAATTAGGGATATGGTTTCTCCCAGTTATTAAAATAAATTTTACATTAAGAATGAATACATAATATGAAGGAAGATCCTAGAGATAGATTATCTTTTGTAACTCAGTGGGCTGGTTTGAAACAGTTATGTTATAATGAGAATAAACATAACTGTACACCAGAAAAGCCACATTCTTTAAATCCATTCTTGCAGAGGCAGACCTATTATTGGGTGGAACATTTTCATTAGGTTGTTTCCAAGGAGATGTGACATCACCCATTCGAGGTGAGGCTTAAATTGCTTACTGAATTCCTTTAAGAGGGAGACATTTTGGAAAAAGCACAGATGCTTAGAGACAGAAAGTGCTCTGGTAGATGCTATGCTAAGAGATGAAATTCAAAATTTGCCCAGAGAAGTGAAGAGAGGATTCACAAACACTTAGAGAGAGAAACTCCCCAGAGATGCTGAGAGAAGACTTGCAGGACACAGGAAAAAAAGCCCTAGAATCAGAAGCCGAAAGCAGTGAACCTGGAGAAAGGACAGCAGACACCAGACACATGCCTTCCCAACTAACAGAGCTGTTCCACACTCCAGTGACCTCTCCTCAGGTATCGTCTTGCTGATGCCTTAACTCAGGCATTTTCAAGGCCTTAGAACTGTAAATTTGTAACCTAATAAATCTCCTTTGTAAAAGCCAATCCATTTCTGGTTTATCGCATTCAGGCAGCCTTAGCAAATCAAAACAGATTTTGGTGCCAGAGAAGTGGGTTGCTGCCGAATCTGCAAATACCAAAAATTCTGGATGGCTTTGTAAATGGATAAGGGGAAGGTTCTAGAATAATTGTGATATACTTGACAAAAAAAGGCCTGAATTGCTCTGAACAGACTGTTGGTACAAATATGGACTCTAAATATGCATCTGATGAAGACTTAGATAGAAATGGTGAATGTGTCATTTCAAACTGGAAAGTGACCCTTGTTTTAAAGTGGTAGATGATTTGGCAAAATTGAGTCCCAGTGTTGATGGAAGCTAGAATTTGAAAGTGAAGAGCTTGGACATCTAACTGAGGAAATTTCCAAACTAAACATGGAAATTGCAGCCTGGCTTCTCCATGAAGCTTATAGTAAAATGTAAGCAGAAAGGGATACGCTGAGTACTAAACTCTTGGAGACAGAGAAACCAGAATTCGATAGTTTAGGCAATTCTAAGATTTTGGGAAATGAGACCCCAGAGGCTAGTGTCCCACATGAGGATTTAACCAAACATGGAGCCAGTCAGTCATGTTAGGATGGACAAGACTTGGAGATGGAGTTATCAGGGAAAGATTTGTGGAAAGTCTATTGTCTAATGGTTTGATCCCTGTATGTTGCATGCCAAGTAAACAATTTTTTGTGAGATCTACATGAACAGAGCCACTGCCAGTCTGGACTTAAAGGGACAGAATAGGGACTAATTTAATTAAACAATGATTTCAAAGGCAGAAAAATGGAATCTAAGGTCTGAAGCCAAGAAATCCTGTTCCAGGACTGCAGACCCATGTATGCACATGGAAAGGGTGAGTTTGTCCAAGGGGCAGAAGGCATGCCTTCCACCTCAACGTTCAAGAAGAGTTTTGGTGCTCCAAGCCTCAGAGATTTTGAGGCCCATTCCCCAGGGATTGGGGAAAGCCTGTCCACCACCCCACTGTTCTGAAGGGGTTGAGCATGTGCCCCAGAGATGGCAGAGACTCCTGGTGCCACCCAGATGCCTGAGGAGATGGTGCCAAGAGCAAAGTCATCTCCCTTATGCTCTCCAATGTTTCAACCCTCATTCCAGTATTTGGAGAGAGGAGAGCTGCTGTATAGGCCTTTGGAAGGGGTGGGACTCTCGCTCTTACAAGCCCTGAGGATAAAACATCATTCTACAAATAACTCTCAGACCTGAAATCTAATGGAATTTGCCTTGCAGGTTTGGGAAACTGTTTGGGACTTTTGACCTGTTTTACTTCCAATATTTCACTGTGGAAATGGGAACATTTATCCTATGACTTTCCCTTCTTTGAATATTGGAAGCAGAGAAGGTGATCTAAATTTCACAGGTTTACAGCTGGAAGAGATCATTTGCCTTAGAACAGCTCCTACCTGTAACAGATTTTGGTGAAACATTGAACTTAATATTGTTACTGAAATGATTTAAGCTTTTGTGAAATTGTGATGCAATGAATATATTTTGCTTTTGTAAATAACATGTCTTTGGTGTTCAGAGGGCAGAATGTGCTAGTTTGAAACTGTTGTGTACCTCAGAAAAGCCATGTTGTTCTAATTCAATCTTGTGGGCACAGACCTATTGTGCATGGGTCCTTTGGAAACAACCATAGAGATATGACCTATCCAATTCATGGTGGGTCTTTATCCTTTCCTGGGGACCTTTATGAGAGAGAGCCAAAAGAAACTAAAAAAGAAAACGCCCAAAGGAGAAGCAAAAAGGAGGTACAGGAGTTGAGGGAGCCATTTGAAATCAGAAACCAGGAGTAAAGGATAGCAGACATTGTCAGCTGCCTTCCCATGTAACAGAGGAAAACGATGCCAGCTGCCTTTCCTCTGAGAAGTATCCTCTTGTTGGTGCCTTAATATGGACATTTTCATGGCCTTAGAATTATAACTCGTGACTTAATAAATCCCTTTAGAAAAAGCCAATCAGTTTACAGTATATTGCATTCCAGCAGCTTTAGCAACCTGAAATACAATATTTTATTTCTAAAGCTTAATAAAAGTCAAACCTTTCAATTAACAGGTAGCAGAAAATAAACAAGCTAACAGCAGAAAAGGAGAGCAGAATTATTTTTGAAGGATTGCCTCCATGCTCTGAAAGAATACCAAAAAAGATGCAAAGTAATTCAATAGATAGCCTACCCAAAATAAAAATCTTCTTGATACATTGTCCTCTCAAACCACAAACCTTTTTTACAGTTCTAACCTATTTGACATCTTCACTTTAAGTTAGCATCTCAACTCATTGTGATCTGATTTCCATTCTCTAGCAGAATAGAAAATGTTTCAAACCACATCAATTATTTCCTAATTTCTAAAATGAATGACCTTTTAGTTCCCCTCTCTCTAACATTTGGCTGTTCTAATACCTGCCTCCATCAAACACTGATTTTAAAGCAATCTCTTACTTGATACTATCAGATCTTGCTGAAGGTCCCATTTTTCTCCAACTCAGTCCTACCTGATGATACAACCAAATTCATAACCTCTGTCTGTATATATTTTCTTCATACTCTGCTTATTCATCTGTGAGTCATTTGCTCATTCATATAATTCCCATGATCTGTACTTTGTGTCGAGATCTGACTCTTGAGTGTTTCACCAATCTTCTCTACTGTTTAGTACATTTCTTCGGAGACAGCATGGACATTTGAAAGTTGATTAGCCCATGCACAATTCATTGCCTTCTGTTTCAGTTGTGCGTACTGAAACAGAATAAGCAAATGCCCCCATCCATGCATCATGCATTACCTAGAACAGCATGTATATATTTGATGATAAAACTCTCTTACCTTAAAGCTTTGAGTTCTCCTCATTTCCAAATAGAACACAGGTCTTTTGCAAGTTTGCTTTGATCCATCTTTCAATCCATTTTCTTATGGATAAGAACAAAAAGCTTTCATCCTAGCTTGTCATAATTTTACCAGTTGTAAAACTGCTAAATTATAATTAGCAATTTCAAAATTAACAACAATGAAAAAGTTATCTGTGTATTAATATGTATTTTAGACTATCAAAAGCAAATTATTTCCCAGCCCATGCATTTCCCACCAAAAATTTGTTTTCAAAAATGGTGCTGTTATAATGGGATGGTTATGTGGAAAAAGAATGAAATTTGACCCCACCATACAGAAAAAAGCAAATTGCCTTCATAAAGCTAAACTGTAAATTTCTGTTATTTTTTCCTATTTCATTTTTAAAGTGGTTTTAAAATAATATATTAACAGAGACAAATAGAACTATTGTTTTTTAATGGTGAAATATAAGCTTTTATCATCAGTTATAAATCTGAACTTGTCAACTGAAATAGTAAATTAGATATTGACAATTACAATCAACAACTAACATCAGTGACTTTCTGTTCAGGATGAAAATATTTTGAGAAGGTAGAAACATATTAATAAGAGGTAAATATGAAGTTTTCATGGCTTTCACTTAGAAAGTTAAAAAAGGAAATGTTGTCTATGGCAGATTTTAGAAATTTTAATATTTCTTTTCATTTTAAACATGACTATTCTCAAAGTTTATAACAATATCAAAATTTCATAATAAATGGACAGCTTCTTTTACTAATATTTATATATATTCACATATAGAAATGTTTCATTAACAAAACTGGCCTATTTATGTTAAAACAGAACTGATATTTTGGCCTTCTATCTGCCATCTTACCCTTAATGCTGTGCTGTCCTTTAACAGTTGACATAAAAACAAGAAAATAAAATTGTTAAACTAGCATCTTTAGTCTCAGACTTGGCTAAAATGTTCATATTTTAATATGGTGATTTATGTGAATTCTAATGTGTGGCATGGTTAAAACGATATAGTTTAAATCTAACTTTAATGAGAGGCAAGTATTACAATTTCCCTGTTTCTCTAAATACAATAATCGTTGAAGGAACAGCTTTGTGAGCCAAGTCATATATATAACTATAAATTGGTGGTATAGAAAAATACCTGAAAACAAATAACTCTTCATACTATATGTAATTGGGGTAAAAATAAAATGCCTAGGAACTGAAGGGCATAACCTTGTTACACTCTCTATGTTTTCAATAACTGTTTATCAAAGGAATTCTGCATTCAAGTGAGCCTGCTGTATTCTTGAAAGGGAGCTTAACAAGAAAATTAAATCAAGTTCTCTCTAAGTACTATTTTCACTTTGACAGTGTGGCCTCAGTATAAATGAAACCAGTGGGTCAAAAATGTAAGCATTTTACCTTTCCTATTATGAAATTTCTAAATGTTCAAAGAATAAGCCTAGATTCAGTATAATACAATGAGTATTTAATTAAAATAGAATTTTAATCTTTTTCACCTTCATCCTTTTCCTTCTTTCATAATCACTTGGCCAGATAGGTCTTATTTATGAATAGAGTTGTAAAATTCTTTTAGTCTCACAAAACTGTAACCTCTTGAAACAATTTCCATATTAGTATCTAGACATTATACAGAAGGGAAATATTTACAGTATTCTAAACATGCTGCATTTTTGTCGCACTAGACATTTAAGATACTTCCTAAAGTATTATTGCCTCCATCAGCACCTCTGCATATGCCAAATACCTGGAAAGATCTATTAACAGATGCCTGTTTACTCTGAGGTGATATTAACATTCCTTATCAGACTAAATTAATTGATTGAGTATAGTGGAAAAATGACTTGCATAAAAGATGCATTTGCCTGCAGGAAGAGCAAGGCTTATCAGCTGGTTCATATAAAATTTTTCATATTAAACTTCAGCATCTTCTGTCAAAGTAGAATCTAGTGCTCTGTACACACAATTAGCTTTTATTAGATATGTGCCAATTTTCATCTATTTGGTGGAAATATTCTTAATAAATGCTTAATTTAATTTGCCTTTATATCTAGAGATTCCTCAATATAGTTTAGTTTTGTTTAACAATTGTGTTATTCAGACATAGTCTTAATGTGAAGTAACCTGTGCAACAGTCCTAGACATCTCAATAACATAATCATCATAATTGCCGCACATGATTGTGTGGATGGGCAAGTCTGAAGTCCAGATGGCAGACTACAGGCTGGGCACTTGGATGAAGGTGTTTGATGAACTCCCCAGGAGAAGCTGGCTGGGTGAAGTAGAGATGGAAACTTCTCTTTTCTGATTGCTGAAATCATACCTTCTCCTTGTAAGTCCTTTGTGGAGTAGATAAGACTTCTCTCATTGTTGGAAAAATCTCCTCAGTTTGTTGTAGGTATAATGAGCCATAAATGCAATAAACTTTCTGATATAAATCTATGAAATATCCTCACAGTAATAATCAATTCAGTACCTGCTTGATCAGGAAATTGGACACCATTACCTGGCTGAGTTGACCCAATCATCACAACCGAGATAGATTATTTGGGTTGTCAATTTGGCAGCCACACACAACTCCTTAAACCATAATCTCTAAACATAAACCATCACATTCATGGTTTCATCTAACAACACTTAACTCTATTGTGTACAACTATAAACACACTAACTTTCCCCTGAAGAGTGTAAATCCTTGGATAATATTCACTCTTAAATTGAGAACCTGTAACTTGAACACCATAGCACAAACTTAGTACAGCTTATGTTATATGATAAGGTGATAAGATAGGGAAGAAAACAAAGATATTTTCTTTATGTATATTCACATACTCATAAAAGAACAAGGAAGAACTATTCCTGGACATTACAGTCCTCATTTCCGTTACAGGTCATATGGTTGCCCAGTCAGATTTATGAATACCTTCTCCCGTCACCCACTCTATATTCCTTTGCCATCAGCAAATAGCTCAGCTGGCCATGGTTCTTGCCTGGTGGGGTGAATCAAAACTTCAATCCCAAAGTTTCTGAGACGTTAGTCCTTCCTGTATTTTGTTGTTGCAGTTTTCCATTGACTTTAATCATAGGGCATGGTAGAGCTAAGAGAGGTCCTGTGGGATCTCTTGTATTCCAGGCAAACTCTTCTTTACCTCCGTTGTGTAATTGCAGTCCTGGTCCCCTCAATTATCAGGGTCAATAACCCCAGCCAGTAGACTATTTCCCTTCTTTGCTTATTGAGTCACAGGGATGAGGAGTCCAAAGTTGTCATGAGTAGTCTTAACTACCAGTTCAAAGGAAACATTGTTATATGTCCTGGTCGAAGCATTCCTCCTTTTGGAACTAAGGCCTATGGGCCAGCAAGTGGTGCCACTCCCATTGCCATCACTTGATTCCTGGACCCATGAATCCTGGCTATGGGAGAAAGAGCACTGTAGAATGGGTGCTGATTTAAGGGATATACTTCTTTGAGAAAATTACCTCAGCCCTACAAGCTATCATCACTTATTTGGCAGCAGAGTTGAATCTACAAAAGGTTATTTCATTGTTCTATTCAACCAGCTGTTTCAGGATGATGCTCTAAGTAATGGGTGAATTCCATGGGAATGTGACCTTACAGCCCTTCATTCACTTGCTGTGAAGTGGGCTACCTGTTCCAAAGCAATGCTGTGTGGAATACCATGACAATAGATAAGGCACTGTGTAATTAAGCAGATAGTAGTTTTGGCAGAAGCATTGTATGCAGGAAAGGCAAAAACATCTCCAGAACATGTGTTTATTTCGGTTAGAATAAAACTCTGCCCCATCCATGATGGAAGTTCTCCCCATGTAATAAACCTGCCTCCATGTAGCAACCTGATCATCTCAGTTTATGGTGCCATATCAGGGATAAAGTGATGGTCTCTGCTGCTGGTAGATTGGACACTAAGCAATAACTCTAAACGGGCATAACCTCTATCCCTATCACCATGACTATTTTGTTCATGAGCCCATTCGGCAGTGACCAGAGTGGCTGAGGAAGGACGCTGGCTGGTGTCCATAGAACAGGACATCTTATCCACTTGATTATTAAATCCTCCTTTGTTGAAATCACCCTCTGGAGAGCATTCATTTGGGACACAAATACCTTCATGTTTTTGCCCATTCAGAAGAGTCTATCCATATACTTCTTTCCCAGACCTTTTTGTCACCAGTTTCCCAATCATATTCCTTCCAAATCCCTGGCCAACAAACCAAACCATTAGTGACAACACACGAATCAATATACAAATGCACCTTAAGCCAGTTCTCCTTCCAAGCAAAATGAAAAACTAGATGCACTGCTTTTTCCACCCACTGAGAGAGTTTCCCTTCACCAATGTCCTTCAGGGACATTCCAGAAAGGGACTGTAGTGCTATAACTGTCCACTTTCAGGTGCCACCTATATATCATGCAGAACCATCTATGAAGTAGAGCTGAATTTTCTCTTAGTCAAATGATTATAAGGAAATTTCCTAAAGGGCATAGGTGTGGTCTAGAAAGAGAAGGTAATGTAACAGGAGTGGGGACCTTGGCCATTTGGGCCACTTCCATGTGTAACTTGCACTTTCAAGACTTGCTTGAGCCCTATCTTGGATATACCACCTGTATTTTATGATGGAATGATGTTGTACACAGCCAATGTTATAAGTCAGACAACACCCAATTCATGATGGGCAATTTGGGTCGAATGGTAATACAGGGGCCCATGGTTCAGCATTCAGTCTGTAATGAGGCCCAGTAGGAGGCCTTTTGCTCAAAAGAAACATATTTATCTACAGACGTTGGCAAGACTTTCCCCAAATCCTAATGGTCTGTGTTGTGATTTTCCAAAGGAGTTTTCCAAATGCTCCCAACAGCATCTCACTTTGCCACTGATGCATCTGACAATATTAAATCTGATGGATTATATGGCCCAAGTGGCAGAGCAGGTTGCAAAGCAGCCTGGACCTGTTACAGAACATCCTTATTTCCCAGCCTCCGCTCAAAGCTAGCAGCTTTTTGGGCCATTCAGTAAATGGAACAAAGTAACACACCCAAATGAGGAATATATTGTCTCCAAAATCCTAAGAATCCAACCTGGCATTGCACCTATTTCTGGGTTGTAGAAGGGACCAAATGTAATAGCTTATTCTTTACCTTAGAAGAGCTATTTCAACATGTGCCATACTACTAGACATGTAGAAATTTTATTGAAGTGAAAGCGTAACTTTTGTTGGATTTATCTTCTACCCTCTGGCACACAATCTTGCTCACTAGATCCAACTTACATGATATCATCAATATAATGGACTAGTGTGATGTCTTGTGGGAGGAGTGGATGAGAAAGATTTCTGCTGGCCAGATTATGACATAGGGCTATAGGGTTGATATACCTTAGATATGGGACAGTGAAAGTGTATTGCTAGTCTTTTCATCTGAAAGCAAATTGCTTCTGGTGGTCTTTACTAAGACCAATTGAGGAAAAAAGCATTTGCCAAATCAACAGCTGCATACCAGGTACCAGAGGATGTGTTGATTGCTCAAGTAACAATACCACATCTGAAACAGCAGCTGCAATTGGAATCACCACCTGGTTAAATTTACAGTAATCTGCTCTCATCGTTCAAGTTCCATCTGCTTTCTGCACAGGCCTAGTAGAGTTGAATGAAAATATGGTGGCAATCACCCCTGTTTTCTTCAAGTCCTTGATTGTCGCACTAATCTCTGTAATCCCTCTAGGACCAGTATTCCTTATGATTTACCATTTTTGCAAGTTAGAGACAGTACTAGTGTCTTCCACAAGGACTTTCCTACCAGTATAGCTTTCACTCCACAAGTCAGGAAACCAATGTTAGGGTTCTGCCAGTGGCTGATTAAATATATTCCAATTATGCATTCTGAAACTGGGGAAATAACTACATAATGTACCCAGGAATTGTGCAATGGACCTGAGCTAAACTTCCATTGAACATACAACCTCCACAAGCCCTTATATTGACTGTTGGACCAAAGTGACATTTTGAGTCTCCTGGAATTATTTTCAGTTCATTGTCTAATGATCCCCTCAAATATCTGAACACTTTATTTTCTCCAATGCTGTTACTCTACTGAAAGGCCATAGTCTCTTTGGGTAAGGATAGGAGGAAGATTATAAATTTTTGTCAGTGTGAATGGGGTCCTTTTCCAAGAGGATCCAATCTTTCCTTCATTCAAGGGGCTCTGGGTCTATAATTATCTCAAGTCTGTAATTGGGGCCATGAGTCTCGGTTTCTGCAATTAAAGTTAGACTTTTGTTCACATCACCTAGAACACTTCTGCTTATACATATCAAGTAAGAATCTGGTATATTGCCCATCTTTTTACTTTTTGACCCCATGATCTATGAGTCAATGCCATGTGTTTTCATTACTGCTTTAAGTCAGCTTTCTGTTATGGTGGGCATGCCCACCTTGTCTGTGGTGACTAAGTATTGCCACTTAATTTTTGTTAATCCAGGATCCAATCATACCCATGGTATTTAAGGATCCAAATTAAATGACAGCAGTTCCTACAGTAACATCTGACCTACAGAGAAGAACAACCAGAAAGCTCTTCAAGGATAATGGAGTGAGTCTCAAATTTATTCTTGGTGAATGATATGTTCTCTAGACATTCCTGGGGTGGGTAAGCATGTCTTACCTGATAAACACACTCTAGTAATTTAATCTTTCTAAGCCTTTTGACCCCCTCATCTACATTATACCAGGGAAGTTCTGGCATTCTGACCTTAGGCAATGTAGGCCACCTTTATGTTTAAGCTTTAGCTAACTACCTGAACAAACAGTTAGAGCCCTTTCTAGTCCCTCAAGTTGCAACAATGGATTTAGAATCTCTGCTTAGTGGGCCATGTCAATAAATTCATTGTGACCCAACTTTATGTTCCTTCCACTATTATCCCACACTCTCAATATCCAATTACCCTGATATCTGTCTATATAAATTAGAGATGTAATGCATTTCTTTTAGAACGTATTACAACTCCTCATAGGTCATAACTTATACCAACTTTTGGGGCCTCTTGTAAAAAAAGAATGGTGATGAAGTTGGGTCATTAGAAGAAATAGAAGTTTCTTACAAGCCAACTATGTCATTGTACTTTCATGTGTTGAAATAGAATTAGTCTCTTCAGACAGAGGAGTGAGGGCTGCTTACTCAGAGGAGGTATTATAGGTTTATTGGGCAGAGCAGGGTTAATCTTTTCAGGGGCAGGTTGGATAACAGTTTCTTCATGGGAAAACTGGAGCTCAGGAAGTTCCTTCCTCAGGGTAGACTAGAGTTTGGGTGGCTGATTCCTGAGGGCAGACCATTGCAAATCTATTTGGCAAAGCCCCAGCAGATTCTAGAGTTTCAGAGTTCCCACTTCCATTATTATCAACCCATATGTCCCTATTCTATTTTTCTTGGATCCCATTTTTTCCCAATCAATGCCCTCACTTAGTAGCACACACACTGCAGGGTTGAGAAATCAGTTTATGTTGTATTTCATCCATTTGCACAGTGAGACTCTAGGGCTGGTTTTCAGAAAACTCAAGTCTGCAGTTATATAAAATAAGATTTTCTTAGAGGACATACATATATACTTTTACAACCTTCATAATGTATTTAAGTTCAGAATCTGAAGCCTTCAGCTCATTCCTTTCTTTTAAGACTGTAGCCAGCATATTCAGGAGCAACCAACCAACAGCATCATGACTTTTAACTCCACAAAACTCTGTTAGGCTATAAAAACACTCTCTCAGAACCTTGTCTCTTATAAGCATTTGAGCAGCTGTATCAACTAGTGATATTTTGTGTATCACTATTGAAAAATCATGCCATGGATGATCAGGGGCCCTCTTGATTATTGGAAATAGAGGCATTAGTATAGTGAGTATAATGAAATTAGATTACTTTCAAAAGCCTAAGAACCGATTCAAAAAACCATCTCCTTAAGATTTCTCAAGAACCACTCCTAGTATCAAAGCCGTAATAGTCACACTTCCCTAGGGAAATAGAACTGACAGGAGTGTGTCTATATATATTTATATAATGTAAATATTGTGAGATTTTTATCCAAATAATCTCACATGGCTGTTGTGGTGGGCAAGTTCAAATTCCATAGGGCTGGCCTCAAGCTGGGACTCTGATGAAGGTTTTCAATGAATTCCCCAGGAGAAGCTGGCTGACTAAAGTAGAGATGGAAATTCTCTCTTCTGACTTCTGAAATCTTCACTTCTTTTATGGCCTTCAAGTGTTTGGATGAGACTTCTCTCACTGATCTCCATGGTTGGTTGTAGATGAAAACCATAAATCCCATCAATTTACTGATGATTTAATTCCATGAAATATACTCATGGTAACAATCAGGCTGGTGCTGGTTGACTATACAACTAGACACCACAGAAAAGCTGGTCAAGTTGACACAAGAATTTAACCATCACAATATATGGACAATATTTCATTTAAGTCAGTAAAATCGCTGTGAGGTAGGAAATATGTTTCAGGCACATCATTGGTTCTCAAATTTTTACATTTTTAAGCAGATTATTACACTTCTCAATCTTGAACTAGGAAGTTACAAAGCCAAAATTCACCTCAGGTTTTCTGACTCCTGATACCTGTGTTGTTTTCACAGATTATCAGGTGACTGAAAATGCAATGACTGAATATGAAGAGCATAGAATTTTGGTTTTCAATTACTCAAGAATGCTAGTGAACTTTCAGTTGCTTGGATAGGATAAGGAGATCTACTTTATGTATATAATAAGTTTCATTTATGTCTTAGGTGCCCTGAATCAAAAGAGTTAATTAGGGAATGGCTACATTAAAACATTTAAAATCTAAAGACTTATCTCCACTTAGGAAAAGTAGATGAAGACAAGCAGAACATGTACATGTCCAGGATAATTTAAATTTCTTTTGTACCATTAGAAAAATTTATAACTGATAGTTAACCTTTATGTTATGGTGAGTAGTCTGTGTAGAATATTCAACTTTATTTCCCTGAACTTTAGTTTCTTGAATTTGTAAAAATGGTGAAAATCAATCAATTTTATAAAATATGTGAAAAGCACTCTGTATTGTGCTTGGCACGTAGTAAAGATGCACCAAATGTCAGATTTAATTGAGTAAGGAAATAATGCTGCAGATAAATAAGCCACATGTATTTAAATAATAAAAATATCCTTAAAATCTTAGCTAAAGACAAACTATTTGAAAGTATAAAAATGTTGAAATGAGAATGCACCTTTAAGACAGCAAGTGTACTTATATATGACATACATTAAATAAATAGGGAATATATCTTCCACTATACTTTATTTTCTACAGCCATTTCTCAGTATTGATTACTCTCAGTTCACTCAGAGGTAGAGATTGAATGCAAATAATTAAATCTACTTTGTTCTCTTTGCTTTTTCCTTCTATTTTATTTCTTCCTTCCTTTTACTGTCTCTCCTTTATTTCTCATAGTTCTTCCAGAATCCACATGTAATAATCTACAGGCACTATCTCAAGCCACTGGGTTAACTTTGTTGGAGTAATTGCGTTTCCAGAGAATCTTTAGTGACTTGGTATCACAGATTATGCTAACTTTTGCTAAGAAATTGATTACAAGTTGAGTTTATTCAAGGTTTAGGTCATTATATAAAGGCAATTCTGGGCCCTATTGGCTGGGTCAGAGGAAAAAACATAGAGATAGAGGATAGCTATACAACTAATACTTCTTTGATGCTTAATAAAATGGATATTTTTTTTTCTAATTCTGATTTCTTAGGTCTCCCCTGACATTTTAAAATCATATTACTATAATATTTCATGCACCAATAATACATAAAATGATTAAATGTCAATATTACTGAAAATACACATACTATTTAGTGTGTGCTAACAGAGAATATGTGCTGGTTTGAAACTGCTATCTATCATAGAAAAGCCATGTTCTTTTTCCTAATCCAGTCATGTGAGGGTAGACCTGTTGTTTAGGGTGTGATCTTTTTTATTAAGTTGTTTCCATGGAAATGTGACCCACCCATTTGTGGATGGGACCATTTGATTAGGTGGTTTCTGTGGAGATGTATCTCCACTCATTCAAGGTGGATCTTAATCTGCTTACTGGAGTACTTTAAGAGGGAAACATTTTGGAAAATGCCCCAGCCCACACAGAAAGAGATCAAGATGCAGAAGGAAAATGCCCCTGGGGAAGCTGTTTGAAACCAGAAGCCAAAGTACCAGTAGACACCAGCTGTGTGCCTTCACAGATTGGCTTTTCTTGAGTCAAAATGTCTTTTCTCTGGATGCCTTGGTATGGGCACTTTTATGGCCATAGAACTGTAAACTTTTAACTTAACAAGCTCTCTTTATAAATGCAACCCATTTCTGATATATTAAATTTCCAGCAGCATTAAAAAAACTAAACCAGAATATAATGTACTTCTTTATTTTTGAAAACTCAAGGTAATTTAAAACAAGAAAAGCATGTAAAGTTTTTTTCCCTATCAAATAAGTCAGTGGATATTTAAATAATGGGTTAACAACTCTCTGAAAAAGCATACTTCAATGGTTTGTATTTTTTAAAAGCAAGACATGTATTTTTTAAAACCTTAGGAAATATTGAATCTCTAATAGCAGCCTGCATTTGACTGCAGCTCTTTATAAAGAAATAAAAGCACAAAAAATTAAAATCTCTGCTACGTACTGTTTACCAGGAAATTTTACAACTGCATAATATTCTCTTCAAATTCCTCAAGAAGAAATTTTAGGCACTGTAAAGAATATTTCTTTTTCTTGTGGTGTCTTCTAGATTAAGTCCTAATTCAATAACAGTGCAGCTTTCAGACCCTGCCCCCATATATAAACATTCATGCATGTGTATGTATGTATATATGTAAATATTGAAAAAAATGTTTTTCTTATTTGCGTGTGTCTTTTTTTTTTCTGCCATTCCCCCAAGGGTACTTTGCAAATACTTTTTTATTCACTGTTCAAATCACTCTGCGATTTATCAGGGCATCAATCTGGACAAACCTACAAAATCTCATGCCCTACTCAAGTTTCTATGTACTTATGGTGTTCAATTAAACTGTCCACATAAGTTATATTAGGAAATGAGCTAGTCAAAATATAAATTTTGTACCAAATAAACATTTTTTGCTTTAGTCCCACAAATAAGTTAAAGTTTAAAATATGAATTACCATCTATTTTCAGCACCCTGCAATACTGACATTCCTTTGTTCATCCCCATGTGATATTGACATTCCTTTGTTTTCCTCATGTAAAAACATTTTTTTAATTTATACATTTAGACACTACCATTGTACATTCTAGGCGTTCCTAGATTATACCATCTCAGTCTTTATTGTCTATCTTTCCTTCTGATTTCATTCATGCCCCCAGATCTCCCCCCTCTATCATTCTCACATGCAACTTCATTCAATGTACTAACATTATTGTATTACAGTCAGGTAGTATTGTGCTATCCATTTCTGAATTTTCACAATCAGTCCTGTTGCACAGTCTGTATCCCTTCAGCTCCAATTACTCAATATCTATCCTATTTCTATATCCTGATAGTCTCTGTTCTTAACTGAAATTCTCCAAGTTCATTCACTAATGTTAGTTCATATCAGTGAGACCATACAATATTTGTCCTTTTATTTCTGGCAGCTGTAAGACAGAATAAAATTATGAACTGTGCAACAACATGGATGGACCTTGAGGACATTATGCTGAGTGAGATTAGCCAGAAACAAAAGGACAAATTGCTTGTGTCTTGAATGTATATTCCACAATGCATTTTGTATTTGGGAGGTTCAATTTATTGTTAACAGCATAAAGTTCTGATCACTAACAGAATTGAAAAAATGAGTAGAAAACATTTGTCTTTTTACCTTTTTAAATGTAACTCTGAGAGCTATGGAAAATTTTATCAATCTATGTGTTTTTTCTTATTTAAAACCCCATCTACAACATTTAATAATATTTTGAGATAATGAATTTTGAAATCTCTGTAGAATAGTCATCACTCTATTTGTAGATTAATTATCATGTTATTTTCTGCCCATTGATTCAATTTCTAAACTCATCCTGGATATATTCTGCAAATGCTCCCCCAATGCTCAAACTTCTTTCAGTTAAGAATTGAAGGAAACTATCAGTAAAAGGCTAGTGTTCACATTTTTGTAAAGCTAAAAGCTTGGTCATTGTATTGCCAGATTCAGGCCCCAGTTCAGCTATTATATTAATATTTATTGTTCAAACACCTTAATATTTTTCTCATATTCATAGTCTAGTTATCTCTCTCTTTGCCTCCTTTCAAGAACTAAAGTAACAAATACATCAAGACATACAGAATAAAAGATGCTAAACAAAATGGTTTTACTGATAATGAAGAATCTGACATTATTCTAGCTAATTAAAATTTTTAGCCCAATATTTATATTAAGGCATTGAATTGAAGAGATGAATGAGGAGGAAGTGAAATCCATCTACAAATTAAAGGATATTGTTAAGCTAATTAGTATAAATTCATGAAAGTAGAAGACTGCTTTATTATCAAAAGACATCATTTTACAAAACAGTGGGTTGCAAACTCTAAGAAAGCAGGGCAATGTCTCTTTGACCCACCTATCTCTCTCCAGTGCCTATGAAAGAAGAGAGAAAATAGTATTTAAGATATTTGCTAAATGACTGAAATATAATTACTATGTAAGATAAGCAATCAGAGAGAGAAATATCCCCTGCATTTATGAAGTTTAAGCATGAACTGGAAGGTAATGACTTCCATAAACAAGATGAATAAGGAAGTTTTAATAAGGATATGGTTATTTATTCTATGAACATTTGTAGAACGTTTTTACATTTCAGTTACCTTACGAGGAACTAGAAACGCAAATTAAAACAAAGAGCACACATTCAATTCCTGATGAAGAAGAGGTCTCATCACTTGAAATAAATGCATTATGCTGCAAGTAGCTTAGAGAATTAAAAACACTCAACTTTCATAGTGGAGAAAGAAAAAGCTAACTTTAAAACAAAACATTTAAAAATAATGGAATTGTAGGATATTGCAAATTGCAACATTCATTAAATATAATAATTTATTAAGTAATCAATAACTTATTTATTCATTAGATATTGGATGAAGATGATCAAAGCAGAATAAAATCACATTTGAGGAAGGAATCACATGAGCAAGATGCATGCAAACATGATCTTTGTGCATTTATTAAGTATTACGTTTATGTGTTAGATGTCTTTTGTGGACCTCGTGAAATCGATGTGGGGAGAAACCTACCAGATAATATCTTTGTATTTGGGCAGCCTCTGCTTTAAACACAGTATTTTTCTCATTTTCAGAAGAGCAAGTTAATTAAATCTTTAAAATCAAATCTTACAAAATGGAAGGTGAGCAAGAAAGATCAGTTACGAGTGTGTGATGTACTAATCAAACCTAAAAGAGTGTTGTGAAGTCTTCTCCAATTGGTTTGGAGAAGGCATGTCTTCAGCTATAAGTAGAAAACATTTATTCCAACCCATTATTTGTCTCATTTTCTTTAATGAGTGAAGCTCCAGTCAGGTGTGGATTCTATCCTTCACCGCTACCATTGGCCACTCCTCCTTCTACATCACTCAGTTTTAATTAGTGTTATCATATTTTACTACAAAAACTAGCTCACTAAAGCTTTCACTGACCTCATGAAAACATTCTGTTAAGAATTAATAGTTTAGTGTAATCCTAGCTGCATTTAGAAATAAACATCCAATTTATTATCTGTTTTTGTTCTTTTCTCTATTATCTCCCTAAGTTGTTTTCCTAGGCCAGGTAAGGGAATGTTTTAACTTATCACATTATATATAAATTGTATTCTATCACTTCAGCCTCCACATTTTTCTAAAATTCTGGTCCTACTAAGTAAATCTTTATTAGTCAGGGTCTCCAGGGAAGCATGTATGTACGTAAATATTATGAAGCTTATTATAAGAATTGGCATATGTGCCTCTGGGGATTAGCATTTCCAGATTCTATAGTTTGGGTCCTGATTTGGGAACTTTGAGGAAGACTTAAATGATTTTACCCTGAAGAAGCTGGCTGGCCAAATTAAAGATAGAAATTCATCTTTTTGACTGCTAAAATCATGAATCCTCTCTTAAGACCTTCAACTAGTTAGGTGAGACTTTTTTCATTGCTGAAGACAATCTCTTTCATTGATCCCAGATGAGATCTACCATAGGTGTAGACAAATGACTTATAATTTAAATCCCAGAAATACCTTCACAGTAACAATCAGTCCAGTGTTTGCTTGACCAAACAACTGGATTCCATAAGCTAGTCAAGATGACGCATGAGGTTACCTATCACAGCCCACGGCTTGTCAATTTGGCACCCATGCACCTATCCTTAAACCATACTTAATATTAAAATAAAAATGATAATATTCATACATTTACTTAACACAATTCAGCTCTCCTGTGTACAACCACAAATGTACTAGCTCTTTCCCTAGAAGAGAATGTAAACTCTTGGATAATATTCACTCTTAAACCTTATACCCTATAACTTAAATGCTACAACTCAAAGTTAGTATAACTTATGTTAGATGATAAGGCAACAAGATAAGGAATACAACAAGGATATTTGCATTATATATATGTATATACTCATTAAAAAACAAGGAAGAAATATTTCTAATCATGAAAGTCCACATATGTGTAATGGGTCACCTCATTTATGATTACCTTCTTCCACTACCCATTCCAAATTTCCTTTAGCCTCTGTGAGTATTTCAGCTGGCCATGGTTGTATGCCTGGTGGGGTGAACCAGAACTTCATTCCTGAAGTTTCTAGGCCTGAATTTTGTTGTTGTAGTTTTCCATTGACTTTAATCACAGGGTATGGACAATTTTTCCAGTGGATCATGAGGAATAACAGTTAGCGGGTTCCATTCCCATTTCCTTCTCTTGATTCCTGGACCTATGAATCCTGGCTATGGGAGAAACAGCACCATAGAGTGGATGATGGTTTAGAGCATATACAGTCTCTTAGAGGACATTGTCCCATTCCTGCAAGGTATTGCCAGCCATTTGGCAGTGTAATTGAGCATCTCTAGGATATTGAGGAACATGATAAGATAAGTGAATTCCATGAGCATTTGCCTATTCCCACATTTCATTTGCTTTGAAATGGGTTTCTTGAGCAGTAGGATAGCTTGATGTTGATTAAGGCATTCTGCAAATCCATGGGTGGTTGCGCCGCAGAACAATTGTGTATAGGTAAGGAAAATCTATATCTAGAGTAAGTATCTATTCCGATAAGATCAATACACGGTCCCTTCTATGATGGAAGTTGTCAATATAATCAAACTGCCACCAGGTAACAGGTTGATCAACTCAGATAGTGTGTATCCAGACTGAATATTGGTTTATGCTGCTGGCAGATTGGGCATTCTTCACTGGCTATAGCCATGTCAGCCTTGGTAAGTGGAAGTCCATGTCGCTGATGCAAAAATAACCTCTATCCTTATCATCATGGTCATTTTTCTTGTGCCTATTGAGCAGTGACAGTAGAAGCTGGAGAAAATGAGGCTGACTTGTAGCCCCAGAATGGGTCACCTTGTCCACTTAATTATTAAAATCCTCTGCTAAAATCACCTCCTGAAGAGGATTCACATGGGAAACAATCATCTTCATGTATTTCGCCCATTCAGAAATGTATATCCGTATATCTCTACCCTAAACCCCTTTGTCATCAATTTTCAGTCTGTTTTTTTAAAGTCTGTGACCATCTAACCAAATCATTGGCTATAGCCTATGTGTCAGTACACAATGCATGCCCAGAAATTCTCTCCTCAAGCAAAATTAACAACCAGGTTCATTTCTTGAAATTTTGTCCACTGTGGGGCTTTTCCCTTCATCACTGTCCTTTGATGAACTTTCTTTAGCTGTCCACTTTTATATCTATCTATATATAATGTAAAATATCTGTAAAACAGGCCTGAGTTTTCTGTTCTCAGTCAAATGATCATGGGGAACTCCCTCTGTGACCTTAGCTGCAGGCTGGGAAAGAGAAAGTAATGTACCAAAGTGGTGGCAATGACAATTTTATCCAACTCCTTATATAAATATTAGTTTCCTCAGGGCTTAATGGAGCCCAATCTCATACATAAGACTTCAATTTGATAATGGGGTGCTTCTGTATATGCCCAACTTTGTAGCTTTGTGTGTCGGATAATACCCAATTCATGAAGGGCAACTCAGGGTACATGATAACTTAGTGGCCCATGATTTAATGTTCAGTTTCCACTAACCTCTGGTAGTAGGCCATGAGCTATTTCTCAAAAAGACAGTAGTTATCTGCAGAGGATGGCAAGGATTTAGTACAAATTCCTAAGGGGCTGCACTGTGATTCTCCTTGGATGGTCTAGCAAAGGCTCCAAACAGCATCTTTCTTTCCACTGGAAGTTCAGGTGTCATAGGATCTGCTCAATCATATGCCCAAAGTGGCAGATCAATTTCCTTGGCAGCCTGGAACTGTGGCAAATCTTCTACTTGTTTTGGCCCCCTCTCAGAATTAGCACCTATTCCCTTCATAAATGGGCCAGAATAGCACACCCAAATGAGGAATATGCTGTTTGCCACAACTGAAGAGGCCAATTAAGCATTGTCCCTCTTTGTTGTTTGTAGGATGGGTCAGATGCAGTAGCTTTTCCTTCATTTTAGAAGAGATATCCTAACATGCCCCACACTATAGGATGCCTAGAAATTTCACTTAAGTGAATGGTCCCTGAATTTTTGTTGGATTTATCTCCCATCCCCTGTCATGCAATAAGTTTAGACTAGTTGCTACTTCTTGCTCACTTGATCCCATCAGCACAATGTCAACTACAATAGGCCAGTGTGATGACGTGTGGAAAGGCAAGTTGCCGAATGTTCCTGCAGACTAAATTCTGACACAAGGCTGGAAAGTTGGTATACCTCTGAGGTAAAACCATGAAGGCATATTGTTGATTTTGTCTGATGAAAGCAAACTGTTTCTGATGGGCAAAACTAAGAGGTACTGAGAAAAAATGCATTTTCAGATCAATTGCTATATTGCAGGTACTAGGAAATGTGTTGATTTCTCAAGCAATGATACCATATCTGGAATAGCAACTGCAATCGGAGTTACCATCTAGTTAAGTTGACAGTAAGCTTCTGTCATCCTACAGGATCCATCTCTTTTATGCATAGGCCAAATAGAGTACAATGGGAATATAATGGTAATCACCACTCGTTGCGTCCTTCTAGTCCCTGATGGTAGCACTAATCTCTGCAATACTTTCAGTAATGCGGTATTTTGCTAGGTAGTGGCAGTTTTAGTGTTTTTTACTCACCCCACAAGTCAGGGAACCCATGTGGGAATTCTGCCAGTGGCTAAGTACATCTATTACAATTATACATTCTGGAACTGGGGAAATAACCACAGTACACATTTAGGTACCCGTTGAATCCACTGGACCAGCAGGAAGATGGACCTGAGCTAAAACTCCATTGATTATTGACTTTCATAAATCCCTAATTTGACTTGAAGACCTCAGTGACATTGGGGTCTCCTGGAATAAATGCAAATCCAGAGCCATTGTTTAATAATCCCCAAAATATTTTATCATTTTTTTCTCAAATATACAATTATCCTGGTAAAAAGCTATAGGTTTACTTGAAAAGCTAGGAGGAAGATTGCCTAAATTTCTGGCAGTGTGGCACCGTTGCAGTGTGGAAGGGTCCTCCTTCAAAATGACACAACCTTCCTTCATCCACAGTATTCTGAGTGTATAAACTGTTGCAAATCTGAGAATTTATTAAGAGGCCATGACACTCTGCTTTTGTGAATAAAGTTAACTTTTGTGCCCTTTATCTCTAAACTCTTTAACTTATATAGATGAAGTAAGAATTTAGTAAACTTCCTATTGCTTTCACTTCTAGATACCCCATGATCATAGGTGTCTGCAAGACAGATTATTCTGATGACTTCTTTGACTCTGCTGTCCATTATGGTAGCTACATTCACCTTATAATTGACAATTAAGTGCTGCCAATTGGTTCCTGCAAACCTGGGATTTGAACATACCCATAGTTTTTAAAGATCCAAGTTCAGTGTCCCAGAACTAATCTCCCAAATTTATTCCTCACAGTTCTGGTGAAAAGTGGGTAATCTGGATATTCCTGGGTTAACTAAGCAGGTATTACATGATTAAATCTACATTCCAGTCTTCCTAAGCCTTTGGATATCCTCATCTATATTATACCATGGCGGTTTTCATGTTTGAAGTTCAGGTATAATAGGCCATTTTCAGTCCATGCTTCAACTAACCCCCAAAATAAACTATTAGAGCCTTTTCTTACTCCTCAAGCTACAACACTGAGCTGAGAATTGCTATTTAGTAGGCTCAAGGCAATTAATTCAGCCTCACACAACTTTATGTTCCTTTCACTATTCTCCCATACCCTTAATATCCATTCCTGCACATATAAACTGATTTCTGTCTATATAAACTAGAAAAAAACATGCAGTTCTTTTGAGTATAGTGCCCCTCCTCACTGGGCACACTGTGCAGCTTACCTTTTAGGGTCTTTTGAGACTCAGGATATTTAGAAGAAAAGAGTAGTTTGGGTGGGTCATTGGAGAAATCACCAGTTTCATATAGGCCCACTACCTCAGAATATTCATTATAGTTTCATCTGGTAAAACAGGATTAATCTCTTCAGAGGGAAGTGTGAGGGCTACTTCCTCATGGGTCACATTTTTCAGGCTCAGCAGGGTACCCCCACCGTTTCAGGTAGAGGTAGGATGGCTCATTCCTCATGGTGGACCGTTACATGCTTATCTGGCTAAGAAGACTTAACTGAACCTTGAGTTTCAATGTCCCAACATCATAATTTTCAGCCCATATGTCCCCATTACAATTTTCAGCATCCCCTTCTTTCCCAATCAATACCCTCCCTTTAACAGCAAACATCCTGTAAGGTTGGGAACTCAATTTATGTTGTAATTCAGCCTCTCACACAATCATACTCTTAGTCTGGTTTTCACAAAGATCGAGTTTATGGCTACAATAAATAAGAGCTTCTTTCCAGGCACACATGGATACTTTCATATACTTTGCATCACTTGAACTGGGAATTTGAAGTCTTAAGCTCATTCTTTTCTTTAAACTGCATGCAGTGTACTTAGGAACAGCCAGCCAACATCATTATGGTTTTTAATTCCACAGAACTCCTTTAAGTTATCAAATACACTGATACACAGAGCCTTGCTTCTGGCAGTATCCAAAGGTGGTATTTTGCGTTTCTCTATTGCCAATTCAAATCATGGACTATCAGTGACATCTTGATCATTAGAAATCTAGTCATTTGTAGCTTTTAATCTAATTAGATTAGAAAACTAGATTCAAAAACTGGAACCAATTTAGAAATCTCATCCTTAAAATTCTGCAGTACCAAACATCTATAGGTACCATAATTTGTATTTGTCAGGATATTCCAGTAAACAGAACTTAAACCTAAGTGTGTGTGTGTGTGTGTGTGTGTGTGTGTGTGTAAATATTATGATATTTATTGTAAGAACTGGTTCAGGTGACTGTGGGGATTGATAAATCTGAATTCTATAGGGCAAGCTGCAAAGATTAGGAAAGGATTTGTAGTGGAATAAGCTTACACTGATGGGTTCAGGTAAGTGATTTGGAGATAGAAGGTAATAAAAAATTAGACAGATAATAGCATGAAAGTTTCTATCACCATCTTTGTTTGCAAAGAATGACTTATAAAATATATATTTCATCAGCCAAAGATACATTAACTCCGGAGTGTTTACATTCTCAGCTGACAGAGAGTTGGTTAGCTTTGGATATGCTTACATATTTCATACAACAGTGGATATGCATATACATTCCAATAAACTATGAATTATTACTGTTGAGTGATATTTTTTTAAGATAAGAAAACTTTAACTATATCATTTGCCCAAGAACAATTATCTAGGGCATGGTGGAGCTAGGATTAGACCCAGTTCCTCTGAAGTCCACCTCTATGAGAAACACTTTCTTCACATTTTAGGAAACCAACAATATCCAGTTAGAATGTGGATGCTCAGATATATCAAACATGTCAATTTATCAGATATCTGACATCTAAAGGAAAGAGACTATTCTAAAAATGTAACTTTAGCACCATGACTAATTATACCTAAAATTAAATACAGGTTTTATGTAGGCCTCCATAAACACTTTCATAGATTATTCAATAGGGATTTAATATTCTTAGTTGGAATAGTTTGCTGAGTCATTATTTTGTAAGAGTTAAGAACAGGTCTTGAAATGAGAAAAAAAAGGCTTAAATTCCAGTCAGATACCTACTAGCTCTGTGATTTATTTAAGCACATTTCAATCTCTTTATGTCTCCACTTTTTATCTTTAAAATTAGCACCGAAATTTTAAAAACTTACATTTTATCAAATTAGTTTATTAAATAAGTATGTGTGTTTGAGTGTGTAGTAGCACAGGCTCTAGTGCATGGTGAAGATTCAGTGAATGTTAACTTTTTTGATCAATATGGTAATGAGAACATTAAGTATCTGAAACTTCAAATTTGTAAGTTGTTTACAAAATATTTTATTAGTTCCTATTTAGCTAAATATACATGGATATGATTTTGTTTAGAACCTTAGGATTTCTATAATTCTGGATGTGTTTAAAAGTATTAGGTTTTACTATCTGAAAAAATCATATATATAAAATTTTAAGATATTCATTGCACAAACATGCAATGTGATAACTTTTACTCCTTCTACAGCCCTCATAGAGGAATTTAGTTTGAGAAATAAATTTGGAAGAAATAAAATTTCACTTATTTATTTGGTTTTGCTATTTAGATCAACTACCATAATTAATTTTGAGAATGTCATAGTGAGCACATCTTAGTTCTCTGTCTGACTATGTAGTGTGGTACTGTTTTAATTATTTAATTATTCTAAATAGCCTTCAAAACTTGGACATGAGTAAAGAGAAAGATTCTAGGTAATTTTCATACAATTTCTAGAAAACATTTGACCTTGTTTCTTCAAAACAAGACTTAGTTATTGTGGAAAAAATGGAAGTCTGCTTAGCTTTCAATATTAGAGTTAGTTCTCATCTCAAAATGGATTTTAAGTCAATCCAAAAATATTAGATTTTAAAAATTATAACTTTCTTAAGACAAGTTACTTATGTCAGCAATTCTAAGAGTAAGCACAGCCTAGAAACATTGACATTTTAATCATTTAAAGACTGTAATAGGTGCTATAGGGAGGATACTACATACCAGAAATAAGTCCCAAGCCTTGAAGATTTTGCAATCTTGGTTAAGGAAAAACATGGGTATAGCTATAGTGTACAGGACAATATAGTATGTATAAGAAAAAAAGTTGTTCAAGGAAATTAGGGCGTTCAGGGAGATATTGGACTTGGAAGGAAGAATGGCAGGAACGGGGAAAAATGATGTTGTATTCAGGGAGATTATGAAAAAGCAGAAAATAGTATGAACAAAGGCAGGCTGAGAAAAAAATGTCAAATATCAGGGAAACAGCAAATAGTCATATTTAATTTGAAATCAGAGTACAGTAGATGTCTCTACATTTTGTTGTCTTATACTTGAAGATGCAGGGTCTTGAAATTGGGGTTCATTGATAAACTTATTGTTTTAACCAAGCAGTTTTCTTTCTCCAACCTACCTTCCTTCTTTCTTTCCTGCATCCCTCCCTTTCTTCCTTCCTTTGTTCCTTCCTTTGTTCTTTCCTTCTTCCTTTCCTCTCTCCCTTTCTGTATATGTCTTCTTTTATCCTTCCTTCCTGCTTTCCTTCCCTCCAGTTTTCTTCCCTTTCTTATTTCTAGTGAGGAGATAGAGGCCAAATAAAAGGCCCAACAAGGGCAGCCAGAAAATTTAAGGGCCAAGTAAAGAAACTGGCTGAGCAAAGTGGTTTTTAGTGGATGTAAGGGCTTAGCGGGGAAGGTAGCTGTGTGACAGATTGGCATTGTTCACAGATTATTTACAAACCGGTCAGTTAAACAAATGCACTGAGGTTAGTGGGAGTCAGATTTCTCACTATTGAGGGAGGAAACCTTGAATAAACCTAAAAGAATTGATTGGAATGTGATTAAAGACTTACCAGTGTCATCTCATGACTTTCCATGTATACTGATAGAGGAAAAAAATTGCATACAAGTGCAATCGTGTCTGTGAATTTGATATATATACTTCCCTATGAGAGGCCCTGGTTGCGGCTAGAGCCCAGTAGCAAGCAGCCACATCTAGAGCCCAGAACTTGGTTTCTTTTTTGAGAAATGGCTCATGTTAGGGCTGGGGCAGGAAAAGTTCAAGATGTGCCTAAGAAATCTGGTTATGCCAGATATTAAGGAAGTTTTCAAAGAATGAAAAGCCTCCCTCTGGGTAAATTTTCACATATCCTAGATTTGTGAGATGAAGCACTTTTTTTCTTCATTTATATCCACTTCAGGCAATATCCAAACGCAATCACTAAACTTCTAATGGTCCAGTTGTTCAGATGCAAAGTAATGATTCTTAATCAAATAAAATTCCCTTATATTCTATTTTATTATCTATAATGAAACAGTTTCCAGAAATCACTGCCTTTGAATAAGGATTATAGTATTGAGGAAGGATAGCTCCTAATTACTATTTGTGCTTTTAATTTGGGAAAAATAATACACATTAATAGTTGTGATCTAACATTGTGAAAAGGGTGAATGAAAATTAGGAAAACAATGGACACATCTTCCTCTGAAAATCTTCAGAAACTTTAAAATATGCTCTTAAAAAGTGCTTCTGCTCCATTTTATAGCTTCTGCAATTCCAGAATATGGGATATTATTATTTCTACTAGATAGTGTTAACACCTTTACCTTTAAGGAGAAATTATTTAAAATGATATTTAAATTTATTTGAACTCTGTATATACTAAATCATGACAACTAAAATCAGAAAAAAATGCTTTGGTACAATTATTCTGTGCTGAAGGTACAAATTTTAGTCCTTTTTCCTTATTGGTAAATCATAAGAATACATTATTATATTTTATAGCAATGATCAAAGGGCTAGGGTCATAATCTTGTTAAAGTGCCACTGAGAAAGTAAGAGAAACAAACATTTCTGAATACAAAAAGATCAAATTTACCTATTTATGGGGCAAGACTATAATTTCTAATGGCTAACCAAAACACTTCATTGAGTGAGTATACCCATTATTTATAAGAAAGCAACAAACATAGCTGTCTAAACCTCAGGTTTTAGTTAGAACCTTTGTTTAAGTGTGTTTATTATGGAATATGGAAAATGACTCATATGGAGGTTTTCATATATTGACATTTTCTTTAAGTATTTATTATAAAATCTTATTTTTGTAATAATTTCAGAGAAGAAGGTTGAGGTATTTTAGGAATTTGTGAGAATTATTAAATTTTCACATTAGAGAAGTCAGCAATAGCAAGGTTTGTACATGTCAACATTTCAAACCTTCAAAAAGGTAAATAATACCATATTTCAGGCAACTTTTAGATTCCAGTGAAAATTGATTTTATGTCTTGAGAATGTATGTGTCTGATTTGAAAGGGTGTACCATCCTTTAAAGGCTTAAATTCCTACTTTCCAATTTTTATTTTATATGAGAAATACCATAATCTGTTAAATCTGAAAGCCAAAAAAAAAAGAGCTCTAAAATCTTGGTCCTTCTGTGCTTTGTTACTAACTTTGAGGCAAAATTAATAATCTGTCTTAATTCTTTATCTTGTAACAGGGACAACATCGCCTCCTTTGCTTCCTGCACAATTTCTCTTTAGGTGGACATATGATCAAAAACATAATTGTATTCTTGCAATCAGTATTTTACACACACACACACACACATTCCACTCGGTAGTAAAGAGAAGATATGGATAAAATGGATGGCCGTAAATGGTGCAATTTAAGAGAATAACTGGGTCTCTATCATCCCCATGTCATTGATACCACCCTTATCAGGTTGCCTGTACAGATAATCTCCCATCAGTTTATCCTTTATTTAAGTTCTTTAAAATGAAATGCAAATGTTGTATTTGAAAAACATAAATTCTAAGCCATGAACAAACCTTAACAGGAACTTTTCAGTTATCTTAACCAGCCAATGAGCAAGACTGTTAATCAAGGTGACACAGAAAGGAAGGCTTTGGGTGGAGGTAGGTGAAAGCACAATGCAGGCAAGATACTTAGCTGACTGGCAGAGGGCCTCTATGGGACAACTTAGGCAGACTGGGACCATAAACAGGCATTGTTTGCAGCAACATTTTCATCTACTATCTTTGGTAGGCAGAATAGGATAGAAAATATTATCTCCATTTAAAAAATATGGACACTGAAAACCAAGGTAAAATAAACAGTACAGTGTTACACAGGCAAAAATTAATGGTGCTAGGATTCTAGCCCAAAAAGCCTGATTCTACATTCATGCCATTTTAACTAAGCCATGCTTCACCAAGCAGACACAGGACCCCATATGCTGACAGAAAAAGATACTGTCAAAATTGAGAAGGGATTTTGAATAAAGGCTAGCAAAGCACAGGGAATAAATTTCAAATTTTGCCTAAAGATATCCCCAGGTCCCAGCTCTAGTATTTTATATATTATAACATTTAAAATACTTTAAAATTTAAATTATAAAATTTAAAATAATTTAAAATTATAGAAGAAATCCTAAATGCTATTTTGCAGAGACTGTTGTATACCCTGGGAAGAGGGCTAGATTGTGGGATGCTGATGGCCATTCCCACAGGCCCAAGTACAAGTTAGCTATTATATTGGAGCTAGAGGAGGACGTTTTACTCCTAGAATGCAATAATAATAATAATAATAATAATAATAATAATAATAATAATAATAATATAATACCTTGGCACTTTCTCTAAGTAAGGCTGTTACAAGACAAGATTATGATGTAAGACAAGTAGACATCCACTGGCTCCTACTTTTAATGAATCCTTGCTATCTTTCAGTCTTTCCCAACACCTTTATCTTCTATCTCTCACATCCTTTTATCTCCTCCAAATATGTTATGCTGTCCCCAGTTGTGCAGTGTCCAGCCACCTGCAAATGTGACCCATTCTGTTTCTATATTGCATCAGAAATTATACATTGTTTTCCATTCCCTCAGAGATCTACCTACTTTTATGACTTCACTATGTCTTCTATGCCTTTGCAACTAATGATTTGCCTAATAATGTTGTTAATTTGTTTAAATATGAAGTTCTGTATTAATTGAATTTTGTATAGGGAAATTAAAGTAAAATTCAGGATGTCAACTTTTTGAAAGGAAGTTGCTGTGAAACAAGGCTCTCTACCTTTAAAAAAGAAAAACAATGTGGCAACAAACCAAACAGACAAACAAAACACACACTCGAGAGTATGTCTTATTTTAAGACTTTCTGGTTAAGTATAAGCTCTAATCTGTAGGATAATGAGAGCTGTGAAAAGGCTACATCCTAAAAGGTTCAGCCAGAAAAAGGCAATCACGGGCTTAAGGGTAAAAATTTTACCTATAGGTTTGAAAAATGATAGAGGTAAAATAATAACGTTCATATAAAATATATTAATGTATTCATTAAAGTATTAATGAATGAATAGATTAATGATTTTGAAACATTTCATCCCTATAGTTCAATCATATAAATAGTGATTCTTGTTTTTCAATAAGTTGGCATATTTTTTCAATTTGATTTCATTAAAGTGTGAAAGGTACAAGCAATATAACAGCTTGCCCTTTTACTAAAATACTACTAATTGCTGTGACAAGAAATTTTATAGCCTTTCTCTTACTCATCATTTTTCTGTATAATCCCATAGTTGTCAGTTACCTAGTGTGGACTCTGTTCTGGAAATCTTTGTCAAGACATTCTTAATGCAATCATTACCTACACTATTCTAAATGGCATCTTTTACCTACTATTCAGAGATTTCAATTGCTCTTTTAAGAGTCCTGAGATTGTTTTCTCTTCACACAGCCTATCAGCATTTATTAAGATTCAGCATCCAGAGGTTAAGTACAAATGAAACAGCTGAATGAAATGAAGTTGTCTTCTTGCTCAAAGTGGCATTTCTTACCTCCTGTCTCTTCTGCTGCTTTCTGTATTTGTATATGAACCACAATAAAGCTGGAACTAGATCATTAAATACAAACACCGCCGTTTTCAGGGTATCATTGTTCACTGATGTTTATCCTAGGTGTTTATTTCTAAAGCTAAAGTTTCCCATTTTCCATTTCCTCCTCTCCCCTTTCCTGAATTCCCCAACCATGTTATTTACATTTAGCATTGGGGGGGGGGTGGATGGGGGCTGGGGGTTGCTCTTATGAAGTTTTCTTAATTACTAACTTCTTTAGTTGATTTTTCTTCACTTTTTTTCTGACCTTAAATATACGAAATAGGTTGAATATATAAGAAACATACTTCCCAAACATCATTAACACAGCTTGTTGATGAGAAGATAAGACAAATTTGAGTTTATTGTTTACCAGGATGAAGGAGAACACAGAACCTCACAAAGCTTAGATAGTGTCACAGAGCCGGGAAGGCAAGGTCAGAATTTGTTCATAAATGGATATTGGTTTCAGGTGGGTATTTCAAAGCAGGGACTGGATGAGAATTCAGTAAAAACCATGATACAAAGGTCCAGGACTTGTGAAAAAAGCAAAGCGAGGATTTTGAGGCCTGGGATACAAAGAATTTTAAGGATTAAAATGCTCGTGTTTTTTCCATTGAGAAGTTACAGGCAGTTCATATAATAAATAATCAAACGATTTGTCTGAGCAGGAGACTCCTGGAAGTATAAGGTCAAGCTAATGAAAGACAGAAGAACAGCACAAAGTTCTATTAATGTAAAGTGTGCTTTTCAGTGTCCAGGCTGGGTGTTGGAGTTTTTCAGTTTCAGTTTCCAAATTAAAATAGTTTCACACCACTCTACTATGAATTCATTTCATATCCAAAGTGAACACAAATAATTTTATTATCAATATAACTTCCCTCTGCATCAAAATATGTCTAATAGAAAGGCTAATTTTCCATTGATAAGTCACAAAAATCAATACCTCTTCTATCATTCATTTTGATAAGACTGCTATATTCTTTGTGCATTCTAAATTATTCCTAGTTTGCCCCCTAATCCCTCTCTAGACAGTGATCCTCCATCTTTCCATCATGTACTTTTTCCTAGTTATCATCAAGAAAAAACTCTTGGTCTTGTCTTTTCCCATTCCTGACAGTACTGTATAATAGTTTATCTGCATTTCTTGTTTTCAGTTATTTCACTCAGAAAGACAAGAAGGTTGGGTTATTAACAAAAACGAGTGAGAAGTAGATATTTCTCCTTATTAGGAAATTATCTGAAGGAAGTGGTAACACTTGAACTGAATTTTGAAAGATGGGTTGATGGAAATAGTGGACATTTTAAACGACGGGTACTTATTTAAAGCATGAGTTGTGTGAAATGTTGGCAGTCCCTTGCACACAGCTATGTTCAAATTGAAAATATTTTCAAAGGCAAAAATCATTTTTGAAGGCAAAACATTAGCTATGCTGAACTGAGCATCAAATGTAACAGGCTGATTCTACCTTTTCATGTGTATCACTTAATACCATCGTTTGGAAGAGTGTGAGAACATTTGATACACATACGCATTAAATCTGTGGATTATTTGATGAACCATATGCCAGACGATTACTCACATAAAATATTTCTAAAATTTGGCATGACTGAGCTGAAATAAAAATGGGCCATCATTTTGAGTCAAGGTATCTTTTATTGAACTGACAAGGTGGGCCCCATCAGCTTGTATTAGTTACCACAGCAGAGGAAATATTTTACATATTAAAAATAACATATACATTGCCCAGGCAACCAGGGACATTAAAATAATATCATATAAAAAGGCATAATGCATAATTAAACTTGCTTAGCAGTTTGTTTTCCTTTTTAGGTTATTGAAAAGGAATAGTTTTTCTTCATATTCACATGATTGTCCCATGAACTAGATTAAACTTTGTCCCTCAAGTGCTCTTGAATATTTAACCACTTGCTCACTTGGAGCAGGGAAAACTCAGGCTCTAAAAAGCTGCCAGGTAAAATCTGACAAGAGTATACATCCCACATATGTAAAGCTTACTTCATAGGCTGAGGGGATGTGAGAATTGCTCAGCAGCTTGCAAATATGTCTAGACTCAAAATCTCTGGAAAGTGCTTCTAAATTAGCAAAAGGCAATTCTGAGGCCTGGGTCTACCTACATTTGAACAGTGCCATTTCAAATGAGACTAAGAATGTTATTCTCTCTTATGGGATTATTTTCTTTAAGGAAGATACATGAAAATTGTGAAGACAGTTTTCCCTAATTTGGGCATTGATTTCCTTGTCTAATTCTTCTCTTGAGAACTTATACAATGAGAACTCCCTGCTAGAAAAGTCGTGGGAAAAATGTCTAAATATATATACTTTTAAAGTATATAAAACAGAAATTACTAGAAATAGTTTTAGAATTTACCTAGAAGTTGACTTTTATAATTTTCTTAAACACTTTTACATTTAAAGCAGATATAGAATTATAAGAATTATAACTTTTTATTCCTTGATATGGAAGTGTAATGTAATGTACATTTTATTTGCGGGCTCTTGATAAGTTAATAACTAATGAACCTATAGTTACCCTTATAATGATATGTTATTCAGCCATATCCCAAATAACTTAATAGAATCTTTATATTTTGATTAAAACTAATAAATATCATCTTCTGTATTGTGAAAATAACCTTGAAAACAAACACATTTAGAAAAGAAAAGCAGTTTACACACAAATGAAATGTAAGGGAGACAGACATTAGTAGCACTGTCTTACCAAATAAAAGCACAGGTATTTAAAGAAAATAATGATGAGATTATCTAAATTAACAAGTTTACATTAATCAGTTAATGGGGAAATAAGCACATTTTTCATATGATTATCAAGTCCACAAAGATAGTGACATTTCTTTAGCCATATGCATATCAAAAGTGAGGAAGTTGGGGCCATGGTGGCTTATCAGGCAGAGTTCTTGCCTGCCTGCCATGCCAGAGACCTGGGTTTGATTCCTGATACCTGTCCATGCAAAAAAAAAAAAAAAAAAAGATTGAGACAGCTGGTTTTGATTGGAAATCCAGGCTTAAAAGAAACATAATTTCATTTATTGGGGAGAATAGGACTTACTATACTTATTTTTGTTTTATCTCAAGTATAAAGAATGTTGCTCTTGTTTTGTGTTATTTCTCGACTTGTTGGGTGATTTATAGACTCACAATATCAGGGGGCAAATATATCATTTTTGCTTTCACAGTGTCTAGATCATTTACATGCCTTTTCATATTTGTAATTCTATGATTAAAAAAGAAAAACAACTTTTGTCTCAAATGCCTGAATGACTGATCAAATCCACCTTACCCTTTCAAAGTATACTATGTTCTATGGATCTATTGCATCCAAGTGGTTTGGATTGTTTTCCTCAAATGTCATGCAAAATGTGAAGTTGCCTTTAGAGGCAAGCTAAATTTCACAGAGAGATTTTAATTTACTAGTAGTGAGTCCTTACCTAGAAGTTTTCCAAGCATTCTGCAATGTTTAATTTTTGTTCTGTTTTCACAAATATGAGTTCTTGAAAACTTATCTATCTCTATATACACTAAATGTATATCTTTAATCTTTTTACTGAGCACAAGTGTATTCTTAGGGATCTTCTGATAAAACAGTTTGTTCTGCCTCCTGTTTTTTTTCTGAATAATAGTATTCGGATATTTTTTGTTTATTTTTTATGCCGTAAAGGATAGAGGAGAAAATAGAGAGCTCATTGACCTGGAGAATGTCAAGGCTCAAACTATCCTTGGGGATGTAGAAATCAGTGACTTTCATACATGAAAAGAACATGCAGAAGGATTCTATTTTATTATAACACTTAAGAATAGAATCACAGTTAGACCATTTCCCCTTCTGAGTTACTATGTAAACATTTTGTGAAAATGACATTCATTTATACAATTTTCATGTTTCCCTTAATTTCTGTTCTTGGCCCTTCAATTTATTCCACATTCCTTTCTTCACATACAAACATGGCTTTAAAGCTTCAGGGAAATTCTTTTGTGCTTTTTTGTTCAGTTTAATGAATGCTATGCATTTTTCTGCATTAAAGTTTTTTGTGTGTGTGTTATGTATTTTAACTGGTGAGTCATTATTTAGAATTTTTATTTCCTTTTCCTTAGAGCTATTTATTTTTTCCCTCAAAGCATTCATTTCAAATTATTGTTGGTTATGGGATTACTACATAAATTGATTGCTGTATCAATGATAAAAGCATATTCATTAGCTATCTTGCTTCTCCTTCCTTTCCACTCAATTTTTTTTAAATAAATTACCATTCATTAAGTTCCTCTGGAACTAGTATTTCACCTACATCATCTCATTTAGTTCTCATAATTCTGCAAGGCAGAGAGAAATCGTCTCCATTTTGCAGAAGGAGAAACAGATGCTTGAGAAGATTAAGTAATTTGGTCAAGGTCACGTAGCTATAAAATAGTCAAGGCAAGACTCAAGCCCTATTTTTAGATTTCAAAGTATTGTTCTTTAAGGGATGCCCTCTAAAGATGCTGTTTGGGCAAGTAACTAATGAAATGGGAGATACGTGTGGGGGGAATTTATTATCATTCTCATTAAAACACAAAATCAGTAACTCTTAATCCAGGGTCTGTTTTAATATTATTGCCAGTGAACCTGAAATTTAAATGGTGCATAAAAATTGAGTCTTTCAGACCCAGCTTCTGGATTATCTGGATAGGTCCTGAATAGCAAAAAGTAGTGCCCAGTAGAGCTTAGTGGTCAACAGCGGAATGGATTCTGGTATCCGTGTGACCAACATTTGAACTCTGCCTGTGCCACTTACTAGCTCCACAGCAATGGGCTTGTAATTAATTTCTCTGTGCCTTGGCGTCCTCATTTGGAAAATGAGGACACTCTTTTTAATGTCCCTATTTCCAAAACCAGTGAATTTGAAATTAGTGAAGAATTAAGCAATCATTTATCCTTTGTCTATAATGAAAATTTGGTTAGTCAAGTAACACAATAAATATATTAACTTTGTTACAAAGAAAGGGGAGAACGGTCTTTTTAATTTTAACAAGCTAGATTATTATTTATTTTTTTTTTAAATTTGCATATGGGCAGGAGGCACCAGGGATCGAACTCCAGACCTCCAGCACGGCAGGTCGGAGCTCTGCCTGCTGAGCCACGGCAACCGCCCAACAAGCTGGATTATTACACTTTGAAAGATTACAATTATACACATCTATATAAGTACATTTTTCTAAATTAAAATCTAAGTACAAATATTATTCTTTACTTGCCATTATGCTTTGTTTTTAGCGGGAGAATATGCATTAGAGAAAAATAGAATGATGAAGTTTGTCATGAAAGCTTTTTAAATATACTTCTATTTATTTTCAACTACATGGCAAAATGAAAAGAACGTTTTCCCTTTAGGAAGAATGATGTAATGAAATGCTGAATTATATTACAGCCTGCTAAAGTCAGAGAGGTTACCCTGGCCTCTTATGTACATTTTCTGCTATCAAGGAGATTGGACTAGATTATTAAGTAAAAGTTAATAAGAAATTTTCATTCAGTTTCTTCACTCATTTATTTAACAAAAGTTCATTGAGTTCTTACTATCTGTCAGGCACTAATATAGGTGCAGCAGATAGAACAAGGACAAAACAATTACAATTCACTTCACTAAAGAAGCTTATGTCGTAGTGGATAAGTAGATGATAAAACATGACAAATGTGTTACATACATGTTATAGTAAATAGTATGGAGAGCAAGGAGAAAACTACATCAAGAAAAAATAGTTGCAATTGTACATAAAGTGGTTCAGAGTATAGACATTAGTATATCTGGGGAAAGATTATTTCACCAAAGGCCAAGATCCAAAGCAAAATTGGGTCTATTGTGTTTCAGAAGCAGTGGAGAGGCTGATGCTATTAAACAGAGTGAATGAAGGGAAGAAGAGTGGGCTGGTCATCTATTTATTCTCAAACTATTTTGGAAAAAAATGATGACTGCTGCCCACATTCCATCTTATTTGCAATATGAGCTTGAAATAAGAAGTGGCGTCAACCCTTAACCTAGATGAAGGTATGAATGCTGTAATCCACTGAGTGGATTTCAATCCATTTCAAACCATGATTTGAATTAATGCAATTCATTCCAAGTAATATATCTGTTCATATTATAGTGGACAGTGTGGAGAGCAAAGGGAAAAATACATCAATTTTTCTAATAAATTATACCAACTAATATAACTGTAGCAAGTTTTTTATACAGAATATACAAAATACTATGATAATTCTGTCAGAATCTGAATAGATACTGTATTAACTAGGGTTCTCTAGAGAAACAGAATCAACAGGAGATATCTGTAAATATAAAATTCATAAAAGTGTCTCATGTAACCATGGGGATGTAGAGTCCAAGCTCTGTAGGGCAGGTCATGAGCTAGGCTGGCAGCTCAGTGAACTCACAGGGGAGGCTGGCTGGCTGAAGCAGGAAGAGTGATTGTTTCATTTCCCTTAGCTGATTGCGCAGTCAGCGTGATCGTGATTTAAGTCCATGAAATGTCCTCATAGCAACAGACAGGCCAGCATTTGCCCAAACAGAAAACTGAGCACCACTACCTGGCCAAGTTGATACATAAACCTGACCATAACAGACACTATGGAATCCCTCAATAGTTGTCTATCTAGTGGATAAGACAGATGTATTATCAGACAATTTCAAGAAGTGATGTGTTAAAGTGAAAGAGGTAGCTACATAGAGTGTTTTAGTACCAATATTCAGGGATGTCTTCCTGTGGAACAAAATGAACTTTCTAAATGAGTCTTGAGAATGATTGTGAGTTAGCTTGGAGAAAAACATAAGGAAAAATACTATGGAGTGATGGAGAAAAAAGAATGATCATAGAATGGAGCAGAAGCATTCATGCAACTGAGGAAATCGCAGGGTAGCTGGTTTGTGGAATTCCCAGACAGAATGGCGCGTGATTGAAGAGCTAGTCCAAAACCAGACCATGCAGAATCTGCAGGCATTTGAAGGATTCTGTTCTGTGGACATTCAGAAGCTAGGTAAAGATTTTGAGTAGAGAAGTAATATGATGAGAATGCATGCAAGATACAAGTTCTTGACTTTTAGTAGCTCAGAAGGTATGGGAAAGAGAAGCATATGCACAATATTCTTTTACAAGGAGCATTAATGAGTGCTAGAACATAGATAAGAGCAAAATAGAACTAGGAATCATCAAATACTATGCCTTCAGTATACTGTTGCAGTTTCCATTGGTATTTGGTTCTTATTATATTACCTCAATACTCACTTCCTATTGTTTTATAAAGCTTTTAACAAATGGTAAAATGTTTCTTTTATGGTAACTTTTTATCATAAATGGTAACTTAAAGTGGTTACTTGGTAAATATTAAATTTAACAAAAGGGTTGGAATTTTTTGAATTCTTCTCTAAGATAAAATGCTAAAAAATGGGTTTGAATACAAATTGAAACAAGAGATACACTATATCAATTAACTTTGCATTCCTTGATTGTATAAATGTATAGGGATAATTACTATTCATTCTCCATTTACAGAGAGGTATAGAGATTAGTGGGCACTGGTTCTTCCATGATTAATAAGGCTACTAGAAAGTTGTATGTTTTTAAATTTTATATTCCAGTGAGGTCATCTTAAATTTAAATTTAATTATATTTCTAGTTTTTAAAATTAAATATCCTTTTCTTTATTTCACACAAGAGCTCCAAAATATATAGGGAAAAAATAAAGGATCTAGTGGGGACTGGCTTGATGTTGAAAATGTTTGTAAAAATTCTCCATCTTCCTCAGTAAGAAATTATAGAAATTTCAGCTATACTCCAAAAAGATACAGAAATTGCTGAAACTTCAAAACTTAACTGTCACTGAAGGAAAATAAAAATTAAGTGTTTTTCTATAACTCAACTTTGAATATATATTCCTTCTACCTGACTTTCAAAAAATTCCTATTTATATTCCTTCCAACTAACTGTCACTAAATTCTTATTACTAAAATCATTCTTTGAATTCAGACCATCATTTACAGTAAGCTAATTAATAATTATTATGGAGGATATATAGACTAGTACTTTTAATTCACTTTACATGTAGAAAATGCAAGTTCTGCAACATCGCATAGCTGATAAATGGCAAAACTGGAACTTTATCTTACAACCAAATCTATTCAAATACATCAAACGAGCTTTCCAAGGATCACATCAAAATGCCCTCATATTTCAGAGCTCAGAAGGGAAGACAGAGTAAGATAATTGTCTTGTCCTTTCCCCCTTGGGATACTAAATAAATTATCAATAGCAAAGCCAATTGTGTCAAATAGGGGAAGGGGAGCATAGTGAAGTATGGACTCAGAAAGATTTCACTGACCTTTCTGTAAATTCTGTAGCCAGCACTTATGATATTCAAATGTCTTTTTTTTATTTATTTTTATTTTTTTTCAAATGTCTTTTTATAATATGCTGTAGACCAGGATATCTCAACTTTAACACTATTGACATTTAAGACTGGACATTTTAGACTTGCTTCTATCCATTGGATGATAGTAGCACTCTTTTGACTATCAAAATCATCTTCCATATACGACCAAATGTCCAGTCAGAAGCAAAATCAAATCCAGTGTGAGAACCATTATTGTAGACTATTCTGAGAAATGCTTTCTAGAAGCACATCTAGAGATTTTTCTGGGCAAAGCTAAGGCTAGTCTTATTAACAGTGGAGTGTCATGCCATCATTTCTAAAGCGATCATATAACTCAAAATAGGGGAAAAGATTTTTACAAGTAGCTTGTGTACTCAGAGGTTAATGAAATAAACAGCAGGATAGTAGACAGATTGTCTAGAAGTGTCATTGGTAGGTGTGTGTGGGGTCATTTAAAACTGTGTGAGCCGAATATATATTTTCATGTGCCTAATGATTTCTGAAAATCATTCGCCATGATGCATTAGACTTGCTGGTTTAAAGAGTGATTGATCAAAGGAAAGAAGCAGCATAGTCAATAAAATTGATAACAAATTTGAGAGAAATTGAACACCAGCCTTAGAAAAGTTATGTGTAACATCCAAAAGAAATATTCATTATGAAAACATATTTGCTGCATGCTGAAAATTGTAAATTAAAAGGATAATATATGTGTGGTACAGAAATGGATAATTTAAGATTGAGAGGCTATTTTAGTGCCTGGTTAACCAAACATCGATTTAAATGAAAAATTGAAGTTGTAAATAGAAAAGTAAGTTGAGGTAGTGGGTTGCAATTAATGTGAAATTATACAAAATCAACTGCAGGTTAGCAGTTGGTCATTTCTGAAACACTTTATGATGTGATGGAGTTGTGTAAACTCAAAGAAATATAAATCATTGTCTCAAGAGTCCTAAGGGACCAGGCACAATTTCTCTACCAGGACATCTTCTTTTACAGCCTCATTACACTTGCCAGTGATTCATGGGTGTTAGGCCTGACTGAGAAGGGTGGAAGGGGCTAAGGAGCTCAGTATGCTATATTTCAACCATGCAGATGAGCATATTTCCCTGGGACTTAAAGGTAGTATTTCTAAAAGAAATAGATTAATCTCTGTTTATTCTTATTACCCTTTTGTTGAGATTTTCAAAGTAACTCAAGTCAATGAAAAACCACATTCAGTATAGCATTCCATCTTTACAACTGGACAGAAAAATTGTAAACAGTATTACAAAATACTTAGTGTGAAACAAGCATAGTGATAACAAGGCTGAGGGCAATATTCAGAAATGGAAATGCATATAAGGATAAAACCTGTTGGAAAGCAAATGTGCCAAGTTATGTTCTGGAGCATAGTTTTAACCCAATTTATGAGTTAGTGAAAAAAAAAATTCCTATCTGTATACAACAGGGTCTAATATGCCCCTGATAGAATACTGATAACAAAGCCCTATTTCCCTAGATCAAGACTATCAGTTCTTTTACTGATATTTTTTTTATTTCAAACCAATGTATATGTAGGTGGTTTATGAGAAAAAGGATGGACAAAAACTCTCTCAACTCTATTAATAGAGGAGAAGCACATTGAGATAAAAAATATTTTATTCAGTTTCGCATCCATAGCATTCTGCACAGTGCTTGGCATAGCACAAGTGATTAAAAAAATGTGACCCAATACTTGTGGAAAAAAGTTCCTTTAAAATTCATCTAAATTGTTACATTGAAGCATCAATAGTATTCTACCAAGGTGAATATCAAAAACTGTTTAGGAAATCATATGGGCAATATTCAAGTAAAGCATTTAAATTCACATATGCTATAATGCCATCATGTTTCATGTTTCCAATAATTTGAAAATTGTATTTTATTGTCCATAAAATAAATTGAAAAAGATAAATACACACGTAAAAAAGATAAGTACCAATCAATCTGTTCATTTTAGAACAAAGGGACAGAACCTCTCTCAGTTTCAGAAGATATAAGATTTCAATAAATGCAGCAAATTAAGTATTACAGATTACTATTAAGATAGCATGGGCAAGTAGAATATAGAAAGCCTATGTGTGTTTGTGACAAAGTCTAAAAATTACTAGTGACTCAACCAACATTGTTTACTAATAAAATAGAAAATGTAAACTATTCATCACATTTCCTTATGCACTGCCTCCTCCTTAGTTTTAAATGGTTTTGGCAAAACCGTTTAGAGTAAGGCGAGTTGGTTTCACATTCTCCCCTAAATCCAGTCAATTCAATGAATACCAGGTTCATGTTGATTTTAACTCCTAACTTATTATCAGATTTGTACCCAATTCTGATACCCCTTATTGTCTTCATCCAGGTCTTCATTACATTTTGTTGGAGTATTACAATAGTATTAATTATTAACTGATATTCTCACCTTGGGCCTGTTCACCTCAATACCTTTATCCACATGTTGCAGAGCTCAGAGATCAAGCCACTCTCTTGCGTCAAAGGCTCCCCTTGGGACATTCCCTGCTCTGCCTTTCATCTTCCAGAGAACCATTTGTAGATTAGCATCCTTGGCATGCTATTTTTCAATCATTGCCTTTGCTCATACTATGCTGCCACCTACAGGATTACTGTCCACTCCTCCAGCACACCTATATCATAATTCTGCATGTTCCTCTTTAATGTCTAGACCATAAAACAAACCTGAGTCATAGCCATCTTTTAACTCAAGAGTCTAGTCCAGTGTCTGGTTCATAGCATACTGAATGATTATTGGATGCATGAATCTCTGATCCATAATTGGCAAGCATAGTAGTTGGTCCTGATATTTTGAGGGTATCATTGGCAGCTAAGCAAGTAATCTCCTAAATTACAGAATTTTGACACAATAGAAGCAATTTCCTCAACACCTACTAGTCCAATGTGTGTATACCGTGCCAGAGGGTGGCTTCCTGCCATATAGGATTCAAATTCCTTGCTGCGCGACCATAGCACAGGGTCCTAGAGTCTGTTTCCAGTCAGCTGAAGGATTATGAGGAAGTGGAAAAGATCACCCACTCCTTATAAACCTCCAGCAAAACTTTCTTATAAATATTTGCAGTATAGCTAGTCATCTCTCCTGTACTACTTAAGAAAACAAGGCTGTATTTGGTTTGTTTTAGAAAGACTTCATTCGAATGAGAAGTTAGCATTTTCTTAGTATTGGTAAAAGTAATTTTCATTTCATTTAGAAAAATCTGTTAGGTAGAACCTTTCATTGCCAACACCTCTGGGTGGGATATGAGGAAGCATTATTTTTGGCAAGGATTTTAAAAAACAGTTAAGCTCACTCAACTTTTGTTTGGATTCCCAGCATATTATAGGGCCTGCCCAATGAAATTAAGTATATGGAATAGCCCACTTTCCACTTTCTATCTTAAAACCAGATGTTCTTATTACAGGGATAGCTGCACATTTGTTAAAGCAGCTGAGGTGTCTCCTAACAGTTCTACTTTTCAGATACTATATCATAGAATAAAAGAAGTACTTCTTCTACCTTTCATGATGATAGCCCCCAAATTTCACATTTAAAAGTTTCTTTTTTTTTTTGAGGAAATTGCTAAAATTCTTTATATTAACAACCAAGGAGCTGTAACTGCAATTGTCCACACTCCTCCACTTGATGTATGTGAAATTAAATGAAAAATTTGCTCAATAAAGATAGGCAGGTGCTATATAAACACATCTGTAGGTCATTTAGAAATTACTATCATCACTCTTTTCATTAGAGTGACATGCATATATTTAGAACCTTTTGAAAAACCTAATGAAAGACTGTCCTTGATAACTTTCTATATGTTCACCAATAAATCAGTATTAAAGCCATTATATAATGAAATGCACATTCCTGGGAGGGAAAAAGGAAGCTTCAGTTTGTCCTTTCATTTTTAAAAAAGTAGATTGGCACTTTTTCCTGTTTGCCTGTATCATTTACGTGGTTGTTGTCGTATGCATATAAAAGTGTCTCCTTCACATTTTCAGAGGCTTATGTGGTTATGAATTTTCTACTACATTTCCACTAACATTTCACTGATGGTATTATAATATAAAGAAATATATAGTTAAGGGCATATTAAAATCCATGTACTTATATTCATGAAGAGTGTAAGTTAGTTTTTTCATGTTGAGATTCTCAGGGCATCTCGGTTGCGTTCATTGCATACTTTCATTAAATCATTTATGCTGACATGGTGTCACGGATAGAGCCTCAGTTTGGATATGAGAGTTACAACAGCTGTTTTCTGCCTGAATACTCAAAGTCTTGCTAAGGCCTGTGTTTTGGTCCTGTGTTCATGAAATCCCTAGGCTACAGTACATTTACCCTGCACTGCACACGAGGTGAAGCCATAAATTCGTTAAACAAATAATGGGTTTCTTTGAGCATCTCACACACATCTTGTAAATTTAATCCTCCCAGTATCAGGGTTGCATATAAAATCATTTTGTGTAGTCTGGATATATTCAGAAAGATAACTAACCTACATAATTTACCATAACAGCCTTCTGTCCAAGGTAAATCAATGAAGTCATTTTTATATTGAAAGCTGCCAGTAAATCTGTGGAAACAAAGTATAATGCAAATGGAATGGGAACATTTGATTGAAACACCTGAGGATTCAACTTATAATATTTCATGTTGAACTACAGAAAAACTGTAGGCGCCAAACACCAAGAAATCCATGGCCTGACAAATTATAACAATGTAGGAGTATCATTTGACAACTCAGTGTAGCTTATAGAAGGCATGCATATTCTAATATACATAGTTTTCTAGCAATTATTATGTAAAAGACTATGATACTTTGCTTTTATATTTTTGTATGGACAGTAGATATATTTGAGAAAGGGTTTATAGGTTGTATCTTCAGCTATGTTCATTGTCCATGGCCTTATGATTAGAACATGAAGCAGTAGGTAATGCTAGAGAATATTAAAGGGTTTGCTGGGGTTAAGCATGCTTCATCCACCAAAATGGACATTGAAACATGAAGAATTTCTTTTGAGAAATAGCTATATCAAAGAATGCATTCGCTATATTTAGCTCATTAGAGTGGTATTGCTGTTTTACAGCTAAAAGAATGAATTTAAAAATACATATAATCTACAGAAAGCAGTATATCATATCAACTTTTCTTTCTATAGTACATTTATTTTTGCCAATTAAATCTGGCAGTGCCACAAAAATGATAGCAGGGCTATGACAAAAATATGCATTTATTTTTCATTTAAAAAAAAGTTTATCTTTCTTTTAAAAAATCACGCTAGTTATATTTGAAGGTGAAAACACAAGCTGTGTATTCAAGATGTGTTTTTTTCTCAGTAGAATTATGTCACGGGGAAACACTATAGATATCCATCAAAGTGAAACCTACAAGGACATCAGAGTTCGTTATTAGTGAACATTGTTTATAACCTACAGATGGTTTAGCATCTCTTTTCACAGAGAGGCGAGCAGAATGAGAGAATAAAGAACATCACACCCTCAAAATTAACATTGCACAAATTATGGTTTTTATGTTAATCTGAAAGGATCTACTTTTTAACCTTAAAATAGTAAATCATGACAGCCTCCAGTTCTTGTAAGAAAAATGTTGCAGTGAGTTCAAGTTCAGTTAAGTTGCTGGTGGCTTCAGGTTAACATTATTGATAGAAATCTTCTAAAGCTTCATAGCAGGTACAATTTAATAACTTTGGTCAGGAAACTTAAAAGACTGGGCACATACCCTCGTGGTTCTGATGCTTGTTCTGGATTGTTAGCTGGTACCTACTGCAGGAAAACTACAAGAAGTGAAAGAGATTCAAGTTTATTATTGGGTGGCATTGGAAAATGGTAGAATGTTATTGTTTGCATCCAAGTGCAAGCATTGGTAGCACATTTGTAATTAGACCCTATTTATTTATTTATTTTTATTGAATGTAGCTTTAATGCACTTTTATTGAGATATGTTATATATGTTCACATACAATATAATCATCCAAAGTGTACAACCAGTGGTTCACAGTAGCATCATACAGCTGTGTATTTATCATGACAATCGATTTATAAACATTTTCATCACTCCTCCAAAAACAAAAAATAAGAATAAAAATAAAATAAAAGTAGGAAAGAACACCCAAACATCCCATCTCCTCCTCCCCTCTATTATTTATTTATTTTTGTCTTTTTTTTTTCTTACTCATCTGTCCATACACAGGACCAAGCAAGTGCCAGTCACTAAGTTTTCACACTCACATTAGACCTTTTGCTTTTGTTTTAAAGAAATACTTATAATAGGTAACTATTTCCTTCTTAATCTTCTAAATAGCTGGCGCTTTAAAAGTGCATGATATCCTGAGGCTTTTCAGCTTAAAAGAAAAATTTGGTACCTAGGCCTTCTTTGTGAGTCACGAATTTAGAGGTAGTCTTTTTTTATTTTGTTTGTTGATTTTCATTCCTTTTTAAAATTAATTCCACTTCTAAGCAAGGTTGATGAGAAATATTGGAATGGAGGGTGTGATCAGCTGTCATGGAAGAGCGCTTTTCTCCTTGTCACCGTGACTGGTATGGCTAACGTGTGCATCCGTGACCTTGACAATTTTCAATGAATGTACTTGAAGTGAACTATACTTAAAGCAACATTTCATAGGAGTCAAAGCCTTTGGTGGTTAAATTGACTAAAAATATTGCCCCATTATTCAATTTATTTCATTTCTGCTAGAAATAGCCATGTTTGACAGAGAGATTACTGGGTGCTTTCATTGAAATTTATGAACAGAATTGAAGTTTACAAAACAAAGTAGTCCGCTACTGATTTTTTCATAGGACATAACATTAAAATGATATCCCTTTGTGTCGCTTATATGCTGTTTACTTATGGAATAGTTAGCCTCAAAGATTATATTTGAAATCACAAAAATGGAATGTTCTGAAAGATGGAACAATTTGCACTCTATATCAAGCGTGCATCTAGACTTGAGTATCCACTAAAATGGGTAAACGCTCACATTTAGAAATTTGAATAGCACTATTTGAACTTTTTCCTCTGTGAGCAGCTCTCAGGAAGATGAATATTCCTGTGATTGAAATCATCATGTGCATTCTGACCCTAATTGGGTGACTTTTATATTAGGTTCACACCAAGCATTCGTGGAAGCAATTATGGGCACTTGTCTTGGGGCTGCCACAACCCAGGTGCTGCTGCCTGATTGTCATTTGGTAATTACCTAGGTACTCTCAACTACTTCTTAGCATCAGTTAAGCAATGCAACATGCTTCAAGTAAGTGAAGTCTCCTGGGAAGTACAAGTAAATTCTTAATTATTTAGTTTGCTCCTTCATATAGGTGGTATGGGTCCGTCTGCGTTATGCAAGTGAATAATGAAAATTGCCTTCTGAAGAGACTTGCATGAAAGTCAAATTAGCGATGAAATCTTTATAATTAGCTACACAGTTCCTTTTGGAATATGGAAAATACCTTAAATAATAGTGACGATAAAACCTTGCCAACTTTAGCATTCTTTTTAAGTCTTTGAAGTCTGACTTTGCAGAACAGATTGTAAATCTCTGGCCCATTACACACCTGTGGAGATTTTGGTGTTTTATTTCTCTTGGGTAAAACTGCAGAAGCCCAAACCATGTTAATCACTGTCAGAACCAGTTGTATAAAATGCCAAAATGCAGTGAACCAAGTGTTTTATAATAAATATGACAGTGCAGTCAGAGTCTTGTTTTGTTAGGCTTGTTATTTGTAGTAATTTTTCATTTATAGTCTTTGAAAAGAGAGAGTTCTAAGGCTTTTTTATAGAAGAAATTTTAATCACAGGGGAAATGTCACCATATTGTATAAATGAGACTCTAAATACTTGAAGAATAATTAGTCCAGAAAAAATTAATTAACTAATTTAATTGCCTATTAAAAACCTAATATCACCACCAAATTTTTTATCTGTCATTCCATGAATTGCATGCAATTCTTAAAACAATTAATGTTCTCGTTATATCATTTTGTATCATTCTTTTATTTAAAACTGAATCTTAGATTTTTCACAAATAACAAATTTGCTTATTTTTAACAAATAAAATCTTAGATTTTAAACAAATAATAAATACAATGCTGGTGGTATAGAAGAGGGCAATTTTAATTTCCTACCCGTGGTTTTACTTGAAAGGGACAGTGTATGAACTGAATTTAAAATTGTTACAGAGAGTGTAGGCATGTCATTGGCTACACCTTACACTGTATTATGAATGTATATTTAACTGATTATGCAAAGCAAATGTATTTTATGTCAAGAAGGATAAAGAGGCTACAAATTGATGTGCCTATTTCCTATTTAGTCACTGATGACTTCTATATTTAACTTCAAAGTAAAGTTATATCCATATCTTTTAATGTTTACGTACCTTATTATAAAATAATTTGGAAAATGTGTTAATTTTGAGGGAGACTTTTCTTATTGAATAAATACTTTCTAGACATAAAATACTTTAAATTCACTGACAGGAAAAATTTGTTTCTTCCTAACAACACATAAAAAATGTCTTATAACATTATCTTAGTTCCATAAATATTTATTTTGTACTTACCTGGCACTGAACTTATATACAGAAGGGATGCGAAAGAAATAGAATACGTTCTCTTGGGCCACAAAATTTTACTTAGATATATGAAAATAGAACGACTGGGTAAATCATCCATTCTACATGTTCAGACAGTGTTAAGGCACTGTTTTGCAATTGTCATTTGCCTGTGGCCTTTAGTTCAATATTGTGAGGTCCTTCGGCGGTATCCATGTATATTTACTTTGTATCATCAGATCCCAGAACAGTACCTAGCAGATAATAAGAACACAATAAATATTTATCTGTTAAGTGGGTTAATTAAAAGCTTAATTGCTATAGGAATTAAGAAAATTTGATATAGTAAGGAATACTTCCATACTATATGTTCCTCTAAGATCAACATTAACTGCATATGTTATGTTGATATGCTTATTTCAGACCTGAGATTTGGATTGAAATGGAGGAAACGGAAAATAAATGTAGGGGTTACCTGATATTGTTCACTTTATGCTCTCAATACTCCTTTTGCCCACATACAATATTCCTGTTGCATGTGCAATTACACACATGAGTACATTTCAGAACCAAGAATCTGTAATTGGAGACTACCTTAAACTGATAATATGGCCTTTTAAAAAGTATACTGATAGTTGGAACGTTATGTTCTCACTTGAATCTTGGGGAATGTTTATCCTACAAACTGAAGGGATAATTGAACTGAAAGGGCACTAGTGAATTATCCACAAAAATTAATTCAGGTACTATTTTTGTGGCCCCTTGGCAAAGCTGTCTTTTCAATAATTTTAGTAATTACTAAAGCTATTATCAACTGAATTTTGTGTATGACTAGAGCTCTTGAATACTTATATCTTTTCAGTTTCAAGGCTCTGGGTTAAACATCTCTCACCATTGTTCATCGGTGATAGAAAGCCATTGTGCCCTTCACAGACTGCTAGCTACTGATGATCTAATTTCATCTTCAACAATAGTTACAACGAGGTGCAAAAAAAAAAAACAATGTTGAAAGTGGTGATTCAGTTATTGTACAGGTAAATGATTAGAAGGGAAAGGACCAAGTATGTGTAGACCAATATTATTTCAAGGAATTTCCCTGCAGTCAATTCTTGATTATCCATGATAAAAAATAACATGAAATAGAGGAGACAGATAAATGAGGTTGATATACAGCCTGCAAAAGAAAACCCATGCTGCTAGCATTATAAAACCTATATTATTTTTACCTCTCCACATATTTTACATATATATACACTCATAGTCTAGCAATGTAAATGAAAAAAAAAATTCTACATGGCTTTATTTTCAAGCAGAACATACTTTATCCTGGCAGGACAGAGAATACATTTGAAATTATTTTTTAAAGAATTCAGATATTTACAATGTATAGGGAGGGTGATATCATCTTTCATTACCCTGTCCTTATTTAAAGAAATTTCATTGCTTCCTATCCTTGCCTCAGTTTCTCACCACATCAAGAGACTGAGTGATTTCTACCCACAATCTGTGATCACATCAGGAAAAATGGACTAGGACAATAATTGATGTCTATTCTACTTTATCTTGGAGAAAATAAATTCTAATATAAAGAAATCCGATTTCAAACAGTTGCAATTAATTTCTCTTCTCGTATACCACTGTTTCTCCTAAATAACTTTGTGGTAAAAGGTTTTATTTCTTTATTTTTTTAAGTTTCTGAGATATTACTGAAAGAAAGCAGAACTTTTAAAAGATCTTTAAAAACTTTTAATTGAAATAGGAACCTATTGCCGTGAAACCTGAATATAAATAAGAGTGAGTTTCTCAAAGAATAATGATGGGCATTGGACCAAATGTTCATGGAATTCTTAAAACAGTAGAGCAATATATATATAGGCATTATATATTTATATTTTATATATATTTTAATTTAAAATCAGGCACATTAAACCTGTTGACCAAGTAACCACATTCTCTGGACTTAATTTTTTATTCTTTTCATCTGACCTGTGGAGTTTAGAAGTGGCAATATTGTAAGGAAGTGGAAAAAGTGCTGGATAATCCGTTGAATGCATCCCATCCTTCTTTGAAAAAAATCCTTCAAGTGTCCCTGAAAAGAAAAGTCAATTCTATACAGCGTTCTTAAAAGAAATCGGCACTAGAGCTCTACGAAATGTCTAGTAAAAATTTGATTTTAAATGACCCGAAATGCATTTTGACAATATATACCTTATGAATTTGAAAGAAATGTTTTATTTAAAGAAACTGAAACATCAAGAAAAGAAGGAATATAAAAGAAGTTTCATTCTTTTTAAAAAAGAATAGCGAATGGTAAATACATCTGGAAGAAAACGCTATGGTTTTAAAGTCTGTAACATTAGTGATTATAAATGACAAGGTGCACTTAACCTTGAATCAAATTTATGAATATTGTTTATTTCTAAAGATCATTTGGGAGCCATTTTCACCAGATGGAGGGTAAGAAATGAGTTCGATTTTGCTGCACAGGGATCTTGGCCCATAGATGTTCAAATATTTGGGGGTCTAGTCCTAAGAAATCACTGTTTAGGCCTAAAAACCTATTTTTATCTCAATAGTTCCATATTTTTTACTCAAGGCTTTTGATGGTTCCTCAGGTAAAACATGGTAGTTAGGTGTTAATTTAAACAAAAATAATTTTAAGAGATTTCTGTATATTAGATACAGGCTGCTAACCATGTACTTTAATATATCTTTTCTAATGCCCTAGACATTATTATCTGGGTATTGGTATATTATCTACATTTTCAAGGTGAGAAAATTCAAGTTCTGAGAGTCTAAGTACTATACCAAATTGATACCACTTGTAGTTTATAGATTTGGAATTTTAACTTAAATCTATTTGATTCTGATTAAAGTTCTTTTTATTACACAAGTCCAATTATTCTTCCAAACTCTTGATCCTGCTCAGTTTCTCTTCTTTACTAATAGAAACAAATTCAGTCTTCTGAACTACAGGGAAGGAAATGAAAGAACAGTGTTTGTTCTTAGAGTTTGTAAACTGAAAATAAAAGGAAGCAATTCAAATTGCAGACTAAGTCTACTGATTTTTTGACAGTAAAAATACTCTCTTTTCCCCAATTTATATGTATAGTCTCTTTTCTCGAGACATTTCTAAATTCGCTTTTCCAGATCATTTAGCTTTACTAACCTCTCACTCTATAAAGATTGCAATACCATATACCTTAGGCCATTATATAGTATATGTACAATACATTATATCTATACCATTGAATAAATGTGTTTGTGATTATTGCCTTGTTATTTTATATATTCCAATGACCACATTTAAGATTTATGTATTAAATAAATGATAGTAACTAATAGACATTGAGTACATATTATGATCAGTATTTAAGCTGTACCCATTGTATAATAATTCATACAACAACTCTACGCAAGAGGGGAGAATTATCCCATTTTACAGGCAATGAAACAATTGAAGTTCAAACCTTGAATGCCAGACCCTGTACACCAGATTATGCTTTAGGTGTGGTCTTAAAAGACATGCTCTACTTTTTCACAGCTGGGTCTTAAAGAACACATGTGCTGCTTAAATGCATGAATTTGACATAACAATGTTGACCATATCCCGGGGAGGCTTAGTAACTGAAGTTCAAGTGTAACACTTTTAATGTGTTCTCACAGTAGGGACCAGGAAACAAGATTTGATATAACGAGAAACAGAGTTAACTAATGGGTTGATTAATTTAAACTACTTGAATCAATATCTTATTAATCTCATTAGAAGTGTAGCAGAGTAGGAAAAATATAGTAAAAAATGCTAGAAATATAATATAATGAAAGGAAATATAAAAAAAGATATTCAGCATAATATATAATTAAAAGAACTAGGAATTTAATACTCAAGCATAGATGGATGAGGAATAAATGGAAAATCATACAAACTTTATAAGCATGTATATTTTGAACAAGGATACACATGATAGGTTATCCTTTATTTTGAACTTGTTAGTATTATCTTAGTTCCATAATAATATGCCATTCTCATAATATCTTTAAAGGAGAAATTGTTTGGCCATCCCTATATTAAATACCAAAATTTTCACACACTTTTTTTAACTTTATAAGCTATTATTACAATCATTTAATAATTATATTTTACATTTACTGTAAAAAATGGAATCTTAAAAGGATATTTGAATTTAAATTATAATATCACAAAGGGAAATTTTTAAAGACTAGCAGAAAAATTTGTTTTTTTATATTGAAGAGTTTAAAATATTAATTTCAAGTGAAAATTCTTGTACATGAATAAATATTTCACAGGATTAAAGCATTGGTTGTATTAAAGTCACCAGATCTTTAAACAGAAAATGTTTTCTACACAAAGAATGTGCCCCAGCTTTCATTTAATTTGCACCCTTTTTCTGCCTTTTTTTCCCTCCTCCTAAATTAAGGCTTATAATAATAAACATGGTATTTGGTTAATGAAGAATACATTGCATATTTAGAGATCTACATATTTATGTGACCTTCTTTTGTTAGTAAATGTTAATATTTATTGTTTCTTTGTTGAGATTTTATTTTGTGTTTTGTGGCAAACAAAAGTATGATTAGTGAAGCTGTTAAGTTCTCATGGTAGCTGCCTGTGCTCCCAAGATAGCAGCATTAGTGTCTACAGAAGCAGCTAATGCTGTTTATCATTAGTGACAGAGGCTGGGAAGGACCTTCTGTGGCTTTTATGTTTCACCTTGCCAACAGAAGTTGATGAGCTTTCTGATTTAAATTCATAGGTGATGCTCCAGGATTTATAAGCACTTCACATGGACAAGCACACAGGTAAACCTATCCTGCTTAAGAAGACTAATTAAAATCATCCTAACACTCTAAAACTGGGCATCCTTAGAAAAACTGTTACTTTATTCCATACTTAATGCCAAAGTTGCACAATGGAAACATGAAATATAAAAAGCCTGTGGAAGAGTTATCCCAGACCTGTCTTAAAAAGGATTTTATTGCTTTATGATATGATTTTTTAGGTGTGAATGAAGTAATGAATATAAGGCATGTTTTTACAAATTTAAATTTATTAGCTACAGGAATTTTAAAATAAAGCAAGGCAACTCCAAAGATGTAGCACTCTTCAATAATATCCATCACTTTTTTCTATATAAATATTTTCTTAAGTGTGATTCCAGGGAAGGATGTCAGATAGCACTGGATAAACAGACTTTGAGTTCAGATTTATTTGGAAATTTGAGTCAACATTTAAGTAGGTTTTGTTTTTATAGGATTGTTTTGAATCATTCACATAGTATGGGATATTATGACAGTCCAAAAGGATGATGTGGTATATAGTACTTCCTAAATTTTGCAGGGATAATATTGCGTGCTTGTTTTCCTTGAAACTATGTTAGAAATGCTGATTGTCAGAATTGACTACAAGGAACAGAGTTTTGAAAATTTAAATTGGGTAAACCTCCATTTTCGCCCTTACTTAAATATTGGATGGTTTTCTCAAAATAAAATCCAAACTCCTTACTATGAGATATACTAGCATGCTTGGCCTGGCTTTGTCTTTATCAACAACCTTATAGCACATTACTCTGAACTTTGATTACTAAACTTCACCCACTCTTGTGTGTCAAGTTCTTCTGCATTTCAAAATGTTTCTGTTTTTTTTCCCCTTCTGCAGGAGGCTTTCTTCCCACTTTAGTATCAATTTCCCCCCTCAGACAAGTCTTTCTTACCTGTCTTTTCTAATTCTGCTGTTCTGCAGGCACCAATCTCAGCCTTGTGTAGCACTTTTGCACAGTTAAAAAATTGAGTTTATAGTGTGTGTGTTACAGTAAGCTGCATGAAGACCTGCCAAGTCTATCTTGTTCACCTTGAATAGGGCAGCTGCCAAAAAGTAGGTATCTTGTATATATATCTTCTAATAAACTCTCACTAAAATATAAACAAATAGGGGAAGAGGAGAAATTTCTCTCTTCTCTTCCATTCTGCTTTTTTCCAACATTTTTTATTCTGAAATATATATACAAAAAAGCAACAAATTTCAAAGCATAGCATAACGATTAGTTATAGAAGAGATTTCAGAGTTTGGTAAGGGTTACAGTTCCACAGTTTTAGGTTTTTCTTTCTAGCTGCTCTAAGACACTGGAGACTGAAAGAACTATCAATATAATGATTCAGCTGTCATATTCATTAGTTAAATTCTGTCTTCTCTAACTCTTTCTCCTTTCATCCATCTCCCAATCTTTAGGGGTATTTGGGCTATGCTCTTTCTAACTTTTTCGTGTACGAAAGAGGTGTTGATAATATGGCATAGAGGGTTGGAAGTAGTTGATGTTCTTGGAGAGGCTGGTCCCTATGAATTTCAGGACTTACATGATCTAGGAACCCATCTGTAGGTTGTAAGCTTCTGGAAAGCAATCTTAATGCATGAAACTTTTGTAGAAACTCAGGTAAAGCCCTCCATGTTCTTTAGGGTTGACAGAAGTGGTTTTGTTTGGGGTTGGTAAATCCTGGTAATTAGCAAAATCCAGCTGAAGCTACCATAAGAGTAGCCTATTCTGGAGGCTATAGCCTCTTGACTCTATTTGAACTCTCTTAGCCACTGATACCTTATTTTGTCACATTTCTTTCCCCCCTTTTGATCAGGAAGGTGCTGTTGATCCCATGTTGCCAGAGCCAGGCTCATCCCTGGGAACCATGTCTTACATTGTTAGGAGACTTTCGGTCCTGGATGTCCTGTCGCACACAGGGGAGAGGGTAATGGTTTTAGAGTTGGGCTCAGAGAGAGAGAGAGAGAGGCCACATCTGAACAACAAAACATGCTTTCTGGAAGTAATTCTTAGGCATCACTTTAGGTAGACTTAGCTTCTCAACTATGGAAATAAGCTTCATAAGAGCAAGCCTCAAGAACAAGGGCTTGGCCTATTGACTAGGGAGTCCCTAATGTTTGAGCCAATATCAGGGATTTCACCAGTGGGAAAGCTTAATAGCTCCATATTTTTTCTCCCATTCCTCAAATGACTTTGTCCATACTTTTTAATTACCTGCTCAACATACTCTGAAATGTATCCAGGTATCACATTAAGTTATACAGAATTACAGTTCCTCATTTCCATTCTGGGCTCCATGCCTTTGCGTTGTTTAAATGACCTATTGAGACAAATTGAGTCAGATTATGTGTTAAAAAAAAATTGTGTTTTGTACAACCTAAACCTCTCTCTCTTCCTTGTCTTATACAGTAGGTAAAATTCTAAAACATTGATAATGTTATCTTTACCCCCAAATTCTGATTTACCTTAGTCTCGTCCTAATTGGCTTTGTTCTGATCTCTAATTGAAGCCTGATCTGTTTTTCAGTTTTCCTTAACAGTTGTATGTAGCAAAGCTGACTTTCAGAGCTACCATTTTGCTTTGTTTAAAAGCAGTTTCATTGAGACGCATTTTTATACGAAAAATCAATCCAAAGTGTACAATGACTGTTAATATAATTCACAGAATTATTGTGAATTCATCACCACAATTTTCATTATTCCAAAAAGTAAAAAAAAAAAGACATACTAACTAGCAGTCACCTCTCAATCACCCTTTCCTTTCCCAGCCCTACGGAACCACTGATCTAATTCTGTCTCCAGAAATTTACTCATACTTACATTTTATATAAATGGAATCTTACGATATGTAGTACTTTGTGTCTGGTTTCTTTCACTTAGCATCATGTCTTTATGTTATTTATTTTTTAATTAGAGAGATTATAGATTTACAGAAAAGAATTAATATAGCAGTATTCCCATATACACCCTATTCTTGACGCTTTGCAGTAGTATGGTACCACTGCTATAACTGATGAAAGAACATTAAAATATTACTGCTAATTATAGTCCACAGTTTACATCAGGTGTATTTTTCCCCATATACCACCCTATTATTAACACCTTGTAATAGTGTTATACATTTGTTATAATTCACAAACAAACATTAATATCTTTGGACTATTAACCACAGTTTATTATCTACAACAGAGATCAATGTGTCATGTAGTCCCGTGTTTTATCCTCTATCCTCTACCTTTCTTTCTAGTGACATAAATGAAACTAAATTTCCCCTTTCAATCACATTCATACACATAATTCATTGGGGCCAGTACTAATGTCCCCTTTCTCATTTCTGATTTTATTTATTTGCATCTTCTTTATTTGTTTTTTTTTCTTTATCATTATAGCTAAGGGTTTGCCAATTTCATTGATCCTCTCAGAGGATCTCTTTTGGTTTTGCTGTTTGGGGGATGCATTGCTCTGTATACGTCGGTTAGATCTAGTTCATTTATCAAATTATTCTAGTTTTCTGTTTCCTTATGGATCTATCCATTGATGAGAGTGATACATAGAAGTCCCCAACTATTAATGTAGAGACGTCTAGTTCTCCTTTCAGTTTTGCCAGTGTTTGCCTCATACATTTTGGGGCACCTTGGATAGGTACTTAAACATTTATGTTTTTTTATTCCTTCTTGGTGGATTGCACTTTTATTAATATATAGTATCCTTTCTTTGTCTTTTATATAAGTTTTGCATTTAAAGTTGATTTTCTTTGATATTATTATAGCTATCCTAGCTCTTTTTTTTGTTTGTTTGTTTTTTAAATTCTCCTTTCATTGCCCATAGCTGCTTTTTCCTGGAGGGAAAGTTTTGGAGGAGCATCAGCCTGGAAAATTCTTTGCCAAGTCAGTATTTCTCAGCCAAAACAGAGCCAGGGCCCCTGAAGGGGTGCAGACCAGTGCAAAGGGTCCTGGGGAAAGGGTGAGGAAAGATGCACAGAAGCCTCAGTGATGCCTCTCTGAACCTGTGCTTCCCAGCGTCCCTGGGCGCCCAGCAGATAACAATCTTCAGCAAACTTTTCCCAGCAGCCTTAAGGGCTTTGAATGTCTTCCATGTTGACTCCTGTCAGGGATACGTTGAAATAATGGCCATAAGGTCTGAGTGGGAAAAAAAACTGAGGTTCAAAGCCATCACCCCATGATTGAAATTTGCTGATCAAAAGCCATGATCAGTACTTGGCAGTAACCCATCTCTCTTGAGAAGGAGGGCTTCCACATCTCTCTCCTTCTGCAGTAGCCAGCCAGGACTTGGACCTAAAGTGGCTAGCCTCAAGAGTCCAGTATGGGCACCAGCAGTTGTCACTGAGTAATTTAGTCACAGATTTTTACCACAGTGTCTCAGACTCTTTGTCTTGGGCTTCTCTGAATGCTGTACAATGCTCCCCTGGCCTCCAGAGGGCCAGAAGAGTTGTTAAGAAAGTTTCTTGCTGTTTTTGGAAGATAAGTGATAACTGAAGCTCTCTTCTGACACCATCTTCCCCAGAAGTCCCTTTCCATTCTGCTTTAAAGTATAAATCCTCAAACAAAAACAAAGAAACAAAGTAAACTAAATAAGTTAATTTAAATAAATGTCATATACTAATAGGTATTAAAGCAGCCATGAATGTTATGTAGTAGTTGATGTATAATTAAATAACATTTAAAAACTGTAACCGTGAAGATAATGGGGTACACTAAAGAGGAATGATTAAATATACACATTGTGGAATTAAGAAGCAGGGGTTAGTTACATATAAAATAACAATAATAATAAATAAAAGTAAATAACTAAAGAGGTGGTTTGAATTTACAAAATCAAGTTGACATTATAAATTCATTATGTTCAACACAAAATTATGAAGATTACTTAAATACTGCTGACCAGAAAACACTCTTAGCTAAACAATATAGTAAAACTTGTCAATGCCAATAGCATTGAATGCACATAAAATTTATTTTTAAGGTAATGTAATGCTTTAAATGTAGTGCTATTTGTTTTAAACTTGTATTTAAGATTAAAGTAAAACAGAAATGTTTTATATTTTCTTAAGTAACTGGATAAAAAGAACTGTGAAAGTAAAGGTCAGATGTCTTGGTTCCTTTTGGAAATTGATCAGAGTTTACTCTGAGACTTAGCTCTAGGCTTGAAAAATTTAGATGAGGAAGGCAAACTCTTTGACTTTCATGTCCAATTCTCAGAACATTGCATTTTAATGCAATTTTGCTTTGCTTTAATGATATCAGCTGTAGAATCTCATTTATTTTTGCAAGAGAAAAGCATCAGAGGAAAGGAAATAGCCTTTAGTAATAACAAGACACTTCACAAATCAATAGCATACCCTTCAAAGGGATTTGAATTCACAAAATTAAGAAATTGTGACCCACAAGATTGTTTATAAATCATCAACAAAAATGTGTTTTATTCAGCTTGTTACGTTTTTGGTGCCCCATCAAATTCATTTGGTACTACTAGCAAGTGTCTTTTGTTATATAACTGGAATTGAACCTCACTCAGCCTTCATTCTTTCCTATGACCTATCTTATTCTCTAACATCTTTTGAAAAATGCACATTCTATGCAAAAAGATATGGCAAACATTCATATTTTTCAGTCTTTTTGTCAGCAGCAGCTAGAGGAATATTACTGAAAAATATGAGGTTCAGTGTTAAGGAAGTCTCTGAGCCTCCTTTCAAAGAGTAGAGTTGAACTGTTTTTCCTACATTAAAATGTTATTTTGGTTATTGTATGCACATTAATACAAAATGTTAAATATTGATTATAACTATCTACAACATTCATGTTTCAAGGGAGAAAGTTATACCTGACAATAACTGACAACTGTGAATAAATAAGAAATTTCTGAAATGTGCCAGGTGATACACATTTCTATTAAAATTCAGAATCGTAATAGCTTTTTTTTAAAGAATCTGTGAACCTGAATATAAAACAGAATCATAATACCTTTTTGAGACAATGTTAAAATGGCTTATCAAGGTAATGAAATGATTTATTACATATAAATATGTTGCTATATAACGTTTATATTTTGTATATATTTCAGACTAAAATATGTATCTTATGAATCAAAATAATAGCATCTTGCATTTATTTTAACTTTTTATTTTGAAATAATTTCAAAAACAAAAGGAAAATTACACAAATAATACAAACCCTATTCAGAGAACTCAGATATATGTCTTCTCCCTAGATACTCAGATCCAACACTTTCAACATTTTGGTACTTCTACCATATCATTTATTTATTCTATCTATCTATCTATCTATCTATCTATCTATCTATCTATCTATCTATCTACCTATCTATCTACCTACCTACCTACCTATTTTCTGAACATGTGAGTGCAAATTGCATACATTGTACTCCTTGAAAGCATAATACTTCTATGCATATTTCTTACAGAGAAGATCATTCACTTATGTAATCATCATAAGTGCAGTTATCAAGTTCTAGAAATTTAACATTAATATAAGCCTAACATTCTATATTACAATTCTTTCATATGTCCAAATAATGTTTTTTTTTGAAACTTTTTTCCTCCTCAATTAGATCCTTAAAAGCGGCATGTATTGCATTTAGTTATCTTCTCTTTAGATTGTCTTTCTATTTTTTAATTGTGGAGATGTATATGCAACACTATCCTTTCATGCCCAACCCCTCCAAAACGTGCCATTCAGTGGCATGAATAACACTCACAATGTTGGCTCCCTTCCCACCATCCATTATTATAACTTTCCCTTCACCCCCCAAAAAAATCTTATACTCATTTTGAATGAACTCCTTATTGACTCTGCCCTTCACCCCTAGGAACCTGTAATCTATTTTATCTCTATGAGATTGCATATTTTCTAATATTTTCTTTGTGGTTATATTTAACATCCTAAACCTATAACTTTTTCATTTTCTTTGATGCATATTTAGTAACTTCAATAGCATACGTAAATATTTTTCCTACACCCCATTGTACCAGTTTGAAAAGATTTATATACCCAGAAAAGCCATAACTCTAATCCTAATCCAATCTTGGGGGAGCAACACTTCTCTTAAACCCTATTTAGCACTGCATGCTGGAAACTTGATTTGATTATCTCTATTAAGGCGTGTCTCCACCCATTCTACATGGGTCTTGACTAGTTTACTGGAATCCTATAAAAGAAGAAGTATTTTGGAGAAAGCTTCAGAAACAAAGAGCAACAGGAGAGAATGCCATGAGATTCTGAGAGAGCAGACATAGCCAGCAATTTTTGCAGATCGCCTCCCAGGGAGCTGGAGAGAAAGCTAGCAGAGGAGTGTTCACATGTGCCTTTCCATATGAGAGAGAATGCTGACTGTGTTCGCCATGTGCCTTCTCACTTGAGAGAGAAACCCTGAACTTCATCGGCCCTCTTGAATCAAGGTATCTCTCCCTGGATGCCTAAGATTGGACAGTTCTGTAGACTTGCTTTAACTGGGACATTTCCATGGCCTAGAAACTGTTAATTTGCAACTTATTAAATTCCACTTCTAAAAGCCATTCCATTTCTGATATGTTGCGTTCCTGCAGCTAGCAAACTAAACGCCCCATCAAACCCCATCATGTTGTTCTTTTCACAAATTTAATGTTTATAAATTATGAGTCCAAAACCACTGAATTATCATCACAATTTATGTCTGCCTTTTAGATCCTGTAGTTAGTATAAATTGGAGCTATAATCCAAAAACATAATATTACTGGTATTTATATGTTATTTTCTTTACTGGAGGTCTTTATTTCTTCATGTGGCTTCAGTCAATTGTCTACTATACTCTCCTTTAAACCTGCAGAACTCTCTTCAGCGTCTCTTGTGGGCCATTCTAAATGGTTATGTTTGCCCTCAGCTTTTCTTTATCTTGGAACATCTTAATCTCTCCTTCATTTTTTCTTTTTTGTAAGCAGGCAGAAAATGTGCCATGCAGGCATTCTCACAAAGAAAGAGGTAAGAGGTAAGAGGCCCCAGCACTGTAAGGTCATCTGCTTTTATAGATTTTTATTACTTTTGTAACTTTTATTAACTATTTTTTAGCTTTCCCCTTTTCCCTTCTTCACTGATGCTTGGCCTCAGATGACACAATCAGGTTGTGTCCACTGACCACCAGGTGTTGTTTATTGCTACGCTTTTCAAAGATATCGCCCCTTCAGTTTTAGAAGAAAATTTAGTTGGATAAAAAATTCTTGGTTGGCAACTTTTTTTTGTTTTCAGCACTTTAAATATGCCTTCCCACTTCAATGTTTCTGAAGAGAAATGAGCACTTAATTTTATTGAGGTTACCTTCTATTAAAATGCTGCTTCTGTCTTGCAGCTTTCAGAATTCTCTATCTTTGCCATTTGACAGTTTGCTTACAACATGGCACAGTGTGGGAGTTATCCTGTTTGGAGTTTGTTTGAGCATCTTGGAAGCATATAATCATGACTTTTGTTAAACTTGGGAGGTTTTCAGCCATTATTTCTTTGAATATTCTCTCTGCCCCTTTCTCTCTTTCTTCCCCATCTGGGACTCCCTGTGTATATTGGTTCACTTAGGGGTCCCACAGGTTCTTTAGGCTTGGTTCACTTTCTTCATTCTTTCCTCTTTCTGAAGAATCAGACAACATTTTTTCTTTAAGTTTCCAGACTTTTTCTTCTGACAGCTGCAATCTGCTCTTGAACTCATCCAGGGAACTTTTAATGTCTGTCCATGTGGTCTTCACATTGTTCTGTCAATTGTGGTCGTCACACTTGGGTTCTGTTTGGTTATTTTCATAATATGCATCTCTTTATTGATATTCCCTTTGTAGTCACATATTGTAATCTCGTTTTCCTTTAGTTCTTTATCCGTGTTTTTCTTTAATTCTTTAAGCATATTTAGAACCTTTTTAAAAAAGGTATTTTCTAGAATATACCAGGTCTGGTCTTCATCATTGAAAGTTTCAACTGCCTTATACTTCTCCTTTCACTTTGTCACTATTTTCTGATTCCTTCTATGTTTTGTAATCTTTTGTTGAAATCTAGACATTTTGATGTTTTAGTGTGTTAGTAGAATTTAGACTCTAAGGGATCTATTCTTTAAGCTTGTATCCAGCCAGTCTTATGGCAGTTTTTCTTGACTGTCAGGAGCTAACAAGAAAAAGATATTAAAAGAAAACACCTGTCCCTGTCTTTGCAGATTGACTTCTTCTCGGAGTGCTCAACATCAGGGTTTATCCATACAATGACTTTGGAGAATAGCTCCAGGCCAAAAGATAGGGGCCTCCTGGAACTTTTTTGCTCATGCCTCTTTTTTTGGATAAGTGTGTATGGCATTGTCCAAGCTTACAGGGATACAAATGTCCCCTCTTTCCTATGAAACAGTCTCCTCACAGCCCTGTACAATGCACTGTGTCTTACAGCCAGCAATCCTTTGTGTGAGGCAGCATGACTTAACTGCTCATTCATAGCACACATTAGGGGACTTTAGTGAGCTACTTTCTATATGAGGGAAAGTTCTAGGTTTGTAAGTCCTTCAGGCCATCACAAGACAGATTGAGTCAGTTATTTGTGCTCGCAGTATAGTATGTGCACAAACGTTACTCTGTTCCTTCCAGAACCAGGAACAGGGATCTGCACTGGGAGAATAGGCCAACTCCACACCAAACCAGTGAGAGGGTAGGGGAAGGGCCAGGCAGGGCATCAGGAGATTTTCCCACTCTTAAGTAGTATTTTCTTGTTTTGGTGCTCACCCTGCCACTTGTTTCTTGCTTCCTTGTTAGCTCTGTTACTACAATCTGTTAACTGTTTTGTGGAGCTTTGAGAAAGTTGTTTCTATCATCTTTTTTTCATCAGTCAATTTTTACTAAGTGTTCAAGCTTTTCTAGGTGCGGGGAGCCCTAAGTGTCTCACTCCACCACTTTAAACTGGGTAGGCACTCCACATCTAGCATTTTAACACAGTTTTAAGTATTTAAGTTAATTTACATATATTTTACATAATACTATTCTCATAGAACATTTAATGTGTGATCTAAATTTAAATTACTAATAATGTTCATGTCAATTATTTTTAACTGCTTTTGTAAAATTTGAGGATATGCTTTGGAAACTATCATTGTCTGAGAGTAAGTTATGTTTTCAAATTCTTATTTTTCTTTCCTTCCCTGTGTCCTAATTTTCCATGTCTACTGCAATAAAGTACCACAAACTTGGTGGCTTAAAATAACAGAAATGGATTTCTTAACATATTTTGTGGTTAGAAGTCTGAAATCAAGGTGTTGGTAGGGCTGTGCTCCTTCTGATACCTGTAGGGGAGATTCCTTCCTGGTTTCCTTTTGCTTCTGGTGACTTACCAGCAATTCCTTGGCTTGCAGCTACAACACTACAATTTCTGCCACTGTCATCACATGGCATTCTTCACCCTGTGTCTGAGGCTATCTCTTCACCACTTCTTATGACGACACTAGGCATATTGGATTAAGAGCCAGTAGGACCCTTCTCCAGCATGATCTCATTTTAACTTAACTAATTGTATCTGCAATGACCTTATTTCCAAACAAGGTCACATTCTCAGATGGGGGTAGACGTAAACATTCCTGTTTTGGAGAGGACACAATTCAACTCATAACCATGAGGATAATAACAATGCTTACTTTACAGATTGATTGTTAGGATTAAATGAGTCCATTCACTCAAAATCCTGAGGATGTCTTTGACAAGATTTAGAACCCAATCACTCAATAATTCTTAGAATTCATTATCATCTGAATCAAATTAAGCTGGGAAAGAACAAAAACAACAAAGAAATATAAAAGAGGAGTCTCCAAAGCAAAGCAAATAATTTGAAATCCATATAGTGGTCTTATGATTACTACAGCGAAAAGCCACTATCATAAGATTCAGGACTCCTGAAAGACAACCCACTCTGTGAACATGAATCCCAGCCATGCACCCATTTAATGCGAGCAAGCCCTTGGCTTTATGTCATGTCAATCAGTGCTAAAAATTAAGCATGATAAAGTATAAATAAAAGAGTCAATTCTGAAATATTGACAGTCAAACTATTCTATAAATATACATATCTTCAGAGGATTATAATTTCTTATTTATGAAAAAATAAGGTAAAGCAGTAGCCACGAAACTAAAAACAAAGTAAATCACATTCTAAATCATTTCTAATCATTCTAGGCAAGGGGTCACATTGACAGAAATGAGCCTAGGTGACTCTAGGATGGTCTCCCTTTAAAAGACGCTTCTACCTTGGATGATCAGCAAGCATAAAGACAGATCTAAGTCACCTAAGGCAGTAAGTAATGGAAAGACCGCCTACACTTAGCCAGGTAAAAATAGCATTAAGAGAAACACCAGGTGCAGGACTGAGTTCCATTAACAGGCAAACGAAGTTTGCTCTCTTGTCTTTCTTCTGCTTCCTGACTCATGGGTACTGCAGATTTAACTGGCAAATCACACAAATTATTCACTCAGTTCCTTTTTAACTGACTCTGTTGTTTCACAATGCATTTTGAAATTTTTTTATAAGCTATGTTAGTTTTAGAGAGCATAGCAATAAAATTCAAGTCTACTAAGCAGATCATTGTTGAAAATTAAACTATAACATCAGAAAATAAAGCTTTTCAAATGGACTTATCTTTTATAACATCATTGATATCTACCTTTGACTTAACTATAATAATAAATACATAAAACAAACAAAAATACAGAAACAAAAAAATGTTATTTTAAATGAAAAGGAGGAAAATTTAAATTTGTGGTATTTCTGTATAACTTATATAATTTTAAAAATGTTCCCTAATAACTACCGCGTTAAAACTGTCTAGTTTAATGAAGCCAACACATTAAACAGACATATAGGACACAATTTTTCAGATTATTAGAAAATACTTGAATAATATTCTAAATACTTTATATAAAGGCTGCAGGAGAATTTTTACAATAAAAAACTTTTGATAAAATGTTCCATACACTTAAAAGTATAAATATAAAAGCTTTTAAACAATTTCCAAGTTAAATAATTGACCACTAACCATACCATTGAATTTTTTATGTTTCTTACCATTAATATCCTCATCCCTTCCAAGGTTAACCACTATTCTGACATTTTTATCATGTATTTCCTTTTTGTTATAGATACATTTGCATTTAAGATTTTATGATTTTATATTTTACATAAATAATTTCATAAGTGTGTATGTGAAAACATGCAATTTTCTTCTGTCAATTTTTTCTTTCGAAGATATTTCTATTCATTTATTATTCATTGGTTTTCACTGCTATATATATGTATTATATTTAATGAATATAAGAACTTACCACAATTTATTCACAATTCATCCACAATTTATTCCTTCTTTTATAAATATTTACATTGTTTCTAGTGTGTTTTTTAAAACCATTTTTCTAAAAAGACTTATACATATCTTATGTTGTATATGTATATTAACTTCCAGGAATGAAATCTCTGATTGAAGAATCTCAATATAATCAAATTCACAAGTTAATGTCAAAATGTTTTCAAGGAAATACCAGTTTAAACTTCTCTCAGTGTTGCATAAAGATTCTAATGATCCAAGTTCTTGAATGTGCTTGGCATGGCAAGCTTTTTTCTTTTTAGCTTTTTTTATTGTATAGTGTAATATATATACAAAGCAAAGAAATAGAAAAGCAATAGTTAAGAAAGCACTCTTCGACAAGTGGTTACAGGATAGATCCCAAAGTTTGTCATGGGCTACCATACAATCCTCTCATATTTTTTCTTCTAGCTGCTCCAGAATATAGGAGGCTAGAGTCCTTAAATACTTTTTTATCATCACAATCGACTTTTTTTTTTCCTTATTTTTTGGTGAACAATAACATATATACAAAAAAGCTATAAATTTCCAAGCACAGCACCACAATTAGTTGTAGAACATATTTAAGACTTTGATATGGGTTACAATTTCACAAGTTTAAGTTTTCACTTCTAGCTGCTCTAAAATACTGGAGATGAAAAGAGATATCAATTTAATGATTCAGTATGCATATTCATTTGTTAAATCCTATCTTGTATGTATAATTCCACCATCACCTTTGATCTTTCCATGCCTCTTTTTGGGGTTGTTTGGGCTATGGCAATTCTAAATTTTTGCTATTGGACGGGTCTGTCACTAATACGGGGTAGGGAAATGGAACTATCTGATGTTCTGGAGATGCTGGACTAGGTTTCAGGACTTATCTGGACCAGGGACGCATCTGGAGGTTGTAGGTTTCTGGAACGTTACTCTAGTGCCTGGAACTCTTATGGAATCTTATGTATTGCCCTAGGTGCTCTTTAGGATTGGCTGGAATGGTCCTGGTTGGGGGTTGGCAGGTTATGACAGGTAGCAAGGTCTACCTGAAGCTTGCATAAGGGCAACCCCCAGAGTAGCCTCTCGACTCTATTTGAATTCTCTCTGCCACTGATTCTTTATTAATTATACTTCTTTTCCGCCTTTTGGTCAGGGTGTAATTGTTGACCCCATGGTGCCAGGTATCATCTCCCACATCGCCAGGGAGACTTTCAGCCCTGGATGTCATGTCTCACGTAGAGGGGAGGGCAGTAATTTCACTTGCAGAGTTGGGCTTACAGAGACATCTGAGCAGCAAAAGAGGTCCTCCAGAGGTAACTCTTAGGCATGTCTATAGCTTAGAGTCTAAGCTTCTCCACTACCTATATAAGCTTCACAAGAGTAAGCCTCATGATCAAGGGTATGGCCTATTGATTTGGGTGTCCCTAAGGTTTGACACAGTATCAGGGGATTCCCTGATGTTAAGGTTTAATAGTTCCATATCCTTTCTCCCCTTCCTCAGGGGACCTTGCCAATATTTTTGATTATCTGCTTAACAGACTCTAGGATGTTCCCAGGCATTGCAATAATCTATACAGGATTGAAGGACCTCTTCTTATTATGTGCTTCCAGTGTTTTAATTGTTCAAATGAGCAATATAAGATAGGTTGAATTAAATTATGCACTACAGAAAACTTCAGTCCCACACCAAATAAATCTTTCTTACTCAAAGCGTATGTGTGGTTCTAAAATATAGACACTGTCTTCCTTGCCCCTATGTTCTGAATTATTATAGCCCCAACCTGTTCAGTTTCATTCTTATCTCTAAATATCAGGTTATATATATAAAACAGCCTCTCAAAATCCAGAAATAATAATCACCACTCCGAACATAATGTGTCTGTTCTAAAAGTTTACAATCTAGGCCTGTGTTTTCTTATACGCATTTATAAGAAATGCTTATAAGAAAATGCTTATAAAGGTGACCACACCATTGTTTTTTTTTGTTCCTGACTTATTTTGTCTCACCAAATGTCCCACATGTTCATTCACATCATTGCATGTCTCACAACAGTTCCTTTCTGTAGCAGCACAACCTTCATTCATAAGTATGCACCATCATTCGCCAATCTACTTCTCCATCGGTGCATCCTTCAGCCAACTGCATTCATCGAGCATCATGAAAAGGGCCCAAAGTCCACCATCCATCAACATTCTCAATTTTAGATAATTTCATTGTTCCCAAAAGTCAGAAAACCAGTAGACACACCCTCACCAAATAGGAAATCTAAACCTCCTTCTAACTCTTGTCCCTCACCCCATTATTTACCTCTGCTATGGCTGTGGTGGTGCTGATGGTTTCTTTCTGAACATAGCTCATAGCCTGCAATAGCAGTTTTCTCCCTGTACCCTGGGCTTAAACAGATTTTATACAAGAATCATATCTTTGAAGTAATTCTTATGAGAACTCATTCATATTTCTACTGTGAGTCATTGGGACACGTAGGCCTATATAATCCCTTTCCATCTTGTTCATCTTTAATGTGGTAATATTATTTCTAGACCCACTAGAGAATAACCTTTGCTCCTATCTTATTCCCTTACATTGAAGTTCAAACTCATTAGCTAACGGCTCACCCATCTCTAGCTTCTGTGTATTTCTAAGGCCCCTATATTCTGCATGGCATGGTAAGCTTTTTAGAAATATTTATTCATGTAAGGGTAATAAAATGATGTTTCATTGGGATTTGCAATTTATCTTTCCCTGATTACTTAAAAAGTTGCATTTTACATGTATTTTAGCATGCATGGCTGAAATATATATGTGCATTTTTCCATTAGGTTGTGGCCTTTTTTTTCTAATTGATTTGCAGGAGTTTCTTATATTCTGAATAATAATCTTTTGTTGTAATATATTATAATTCCCTTTGAAAGGTTTTAGGCTTTTCTTTTTATGTTGTAACTTGTGATAAATTAAAGTTTTAAATTTCATTGTAGTAACCCTTACTGATGTTTCCATTAAAGGAAAGGAAAAGTTGCATGCAAATATTTTCATATATTCTCTGATAAAAGCTTTATTTCTTTCCAAACATGTTGGCCAGTGGAGAAAAGAGACAATACACTGAATGTTCCAAAACAAAAGCAGTAACTATTATGTTTGTGGGGGGAGAAAGTGGGAGGAAGATTGTATAGATTAACTGACAGAGCAGGAGACAGCCACAGAAACAGCTAATTTGTTAAGGTGTAAAAGCATATGTCCTATGGCTTTATTCAAATAAATAAACCTAATCATGGATATGTATTGGTAAATAACTTGTTCATCCTGTTTTATGAGGTTAGGCTATGATGTAGTAAAATCTATCAAATGAATAATAGCACAGGAAAGAATTGATTTTTTTGGCAGGTTCATATTGTTAACAGCCATTTATTTGAGAGACCTCGAGTTTTTGTTTTTTGTTTTTTGTTTTCCAGTGGAGAGCGAAGGTATTTTATTTTAATTTTGTGGAGTATTATCTTTTTATTTTTTATTTTTTGTAACTGACAATACCCTTTTAGAAACACTTTCTTATTTACAGATATTCCTCACATTTTAGACAAAGCATGTTTTTTAAATAAAACAGATGCCTTAACATTGTATAAATTGAACCACATTTTTATTTTACTTAAAATTGGATATGTTATTCTAAAAATATGTCTACCATTGTGTAATTCATGTGACAATTTTGTATGTCACATCTGTCATCACATTTTAAAGGACAAATGAAGATGTTCTGATTTGTACAAATAACTATATATATATATATATATATATTCAGGCTCCAGGAATTGAACCCGGGTCTCTGGAATGGCAGGCGAGAACTCTGCCAATGAGCCACTGTTGCCTGCCCTGAATGGTTATGTTTTAAAATGAATAATATAAATACAGGACCAAGTTTCATGTGGCAAAACATGCTGTATGGAGTGAGAGTTCCTCTAATAGTAGCTCTTGGTTGAAGGAATCTCTTCTTCCTAACTAGATGATACTTCATTTGCACCCTAGTCATGGTATTTGCCATCTTCTGTAAGCAGAAGCCACAATCATTTCAGAAATGATTCCATATTTGAAGATGCAAGAAGTCAGGGTAGCTAACTAATTTAGGAGTCACTCTTTGTGGTCGCTACTTCAAAGGGTTTGTTGGTGGTCTATAAAACCTGCAGAGGTAGGCAAAGATTGTGAAATACGTGATACATTCCTAGTAGAGGATGAAAGAAAGCCCCAGCCACTAGCAAGGGCAGGGGACATCTAGAAACTGATATGAGTGTGGTGGGGATGGGAGGGCTGGGGTGGGAGAAGAGGTGGTGAGGGGTTGGGGAGGTGAAAAGGAGTGAGCAACAAGGCAACTAAGCAATATGAAATACGGAATCAAGAGAATGGGTTGTGGGCCCTGAGTGTCCAATATTTAAGTGGCATGCTGTTTGAGAACCCAGATTCTTGGTTCATCTTATCCATTCATTAGCTGGTTTTGTGAAATGCTACTCCAGCTAGAATAAGAGAATATGCATCAAATCTTGTCTGAGCTCCTAACTGGCATTATGTTGGTAGGTAGGGTACTCTGCTTTTTTTTGTTTAACAACAGAGGAGATTGCAATACTTACTCTAGGGTTGCAATGGTAAAGGAACTTAGAGCTCTCTCATATATAATAAAGATTACTATTAAAGAATCAGTGCAAGAGTGAGCCCAGGAAGTGGAGGTGAGGGTGGGTAAATTGAAAAATTATTGAGTATATACTCTGATGCATAAACTATTCATTTTGGCCAGCAATCACAACAAATAAATCTGGGACAACATGCCTCTTTGTTCATCTCCAGTAGGAAAGAAAGAGGACCTCTTGCTCAATTGTGGAATTAAAAATCCTTTACTTCAGTATGTTTGGATCCTTTTCATTCGCCTGTCACTAACTCTATCACAACTGAGAAAACAGTAACATTTCCACAGGTGACTATAATCCCTGGCCAAAGTCTGGGTTTTTAAAGGAATATCCTTAAACACAAGTAGATTGGGGTAGGGTAGGGTGAGATCCATCTACTGAACAACATAGGGGAACAATGTTGCACACAAATTAAAATCCCACAGAAGGTAGCAAGGAGAGAGTGGATGCTGGCCAGGCCACAAACCATGCCGCTCCACTGCATTTAATGTAAGTGCCTGGAAAAATGATTTTCTTTTAAGTTATGCGTATGGGTCTGATATCTTTTTATTATGAACTGTTCTATTTTATATGTATGTTCACTGCAAATATCTTTTAAAATGAGATAAGGTTGAGAATAAATTCTAATTGAAATATATGAAATGAAAATTAAATATCTTTAATTCAATTTAAATAGTCTCGACTTATATTTTTTGCTACATAGATACATAATCCGAATGTCATTGAGCTGAAGTACATGCCTTTCAACTGAAGTTAATAGTTATTATCCTTTAGTGTGGTAAATACATGTAGATGTGTTTACTTATGTTTCTTTTCTAATACTGTCAAACAACTGAGTGATTAGAGCACTAAATTCCATTATAATCTTCTATGGGCAGACACTTAAAATAAAAATTAGTCAAATTTATTTATATATTTTAAGACATTTATTTTTAAAATATAGAAAATTCAAATAGAAAATTTTAGTATCTGGGTAGTCACTATTATTTTGGAACCCATTATATAATACTATGGATTTTTTCCCAAATATTTAAAAATGCTGTAGTCATTCCTTTCCAAAATTATTTATTTTAATTAGCATATGTGATCTACGGACTCAGTTATTTAAAGATGGAAGCTTAGATATAGCATCTGAGCTGCTGATGTCTATACATAACCACTTTGCTTTTGTTTTACAAGATCTTTAGATTTTCACCTTAAATTGTTGAGTAAATTATTAATGGATTTGAACCAGATCATCTTGCAGATAAGAAATATCCAGAGAAGTACTATTCTAAGAGAGGAGCTACTCTGACAATAGATTACTTTCTTAAGATTCTAAGAAAGTTAATTTCTTTGAACAACTATCGAAGCTTTCTAAAAAATGTGGTTTTAAAGGTTAAAAAAGTCATGTTTTAGGAAAGGAATGCATGTGTGTATATGTCTATATATGCATGGGTATATTATACATGTAAGCATATATACACACACACACAAACCAAATATGTATATGTGTACATATATATATATATATATATATATATATATATATATATATATATATATATATATGTATACCAGACATATATTTTTGCTATAATGTTACCCTGTCTTCATTTAAATTTTTTTTTGGAAAACGTGCAATACATGGGATCTATACCCTATATATAATGTCTCTGATTATAGGGAACAACATTTTACAGAGTGATTGATGTTTTAGCTAGTCAGCCTTACCATATCCAGGAAATTCTGGCCAATTATGTAGAAAAAAGGAAAACCATCAATCAAATTAAAAATTGACAACTACCCCACCTCCACCATTAAAAAACACAGTTAGAAAATTCATATTCATCCATATGGTCCATTTTAGAAAGGCATCACTACTGTGAATTTTTTTTTCTGTACACAACATGATATCTAATAAGTGTTAGAAAAGATTTTACAGTAAGTTGACTTCTGAAAACAAGATATATTTTAGTGAAAACACTTAACTTAGACTGCTGGGGGTATTGAGAGAACAGAAGTTCTGGTATACTCTCCCTTGTGACCTGAGAGAGATGGATTTCCCACAAAATTAGAGAATTCTACTAGGTGTTTTAAATTACTATCTATGAGTTGGGTCTCTAGTTTAAAGGAAAGCTTTAAAATGTCTTCTTCTATCCATAAAACATTACCTAGGTATATTTCTATGATGTCATATAGTAACTGGATTAATTAATACAAATAATTTAATGCAAAATATCTGTAGAAGTCCCATTTTATGCTCATAATTATTCTAGGTGAAATAATCACACTTAGAGAGTAGCAGGGTTACCAGTGAATATGATTGTATTAATTTTCTATGCTGTTTTAACAAAGCACAAAAAATTGATAGCTTAAAATAGAAACTTTGTTCTGAAGGCTAAGTTTGCAATCCATTTTTCCACAGAGCCATGTTCCATCAGAAAACTGTAGAAGAGAATCATCCCTTTTCTTTTCTGGTTTCTGGTGGTTTGCTGGCAATTCTTGGCATCCTTGTGAATAGGGTATCTGGACTATATATGCAAGTACTTTGAATATAAGTTTATAATTGTATGGAAAACTTACTACTCTGATTGAACAGAAACTGTGAAAGTTTTTTAATTGACTCAAAAGTAGGAGAACATGGTAATTGGGAGAATGTTAATAGTCCATCTGAGTTATCCTGAATCTGGGGTTCAAGATGTCCTGAGATTTTTTGAACAGAAAATATTTTCTGGAAGAAGCTGACAAGTAAATTTGTAGATGTAGGAAGTATGTACACATAAGAAATAGTAATAGCCATGAAAGTCAATGGAATGGTGAGTGGTCAATTATAAAGAAAAGAGAAGAGAAATTAGGAAAACAAAATCTTGAGAACAATTGTTTTTAGGAAATGGGAAGGGAAAAAATCAGAATGTTAAACAAAAGTGTATTTAAGAAAGAATCAGTATAGTGAAGAATCGCAGGAGCCAAGGGAAGTTTTTCAAAAACAAAGAAGAGGTCAATATAATGTAATATGGCAGAGACATAATAGAGCATCAATACTGAAAAAAAAATCTTACCCAATTAATAGAACATAATTGTATTATAGCCGCATTTAAAAAGTATAAGCATTGAATATATACTGGAAAATTGATAAAGAATTTAAGTAAGCATGAAAATTTAATATTTTCATGTTGAAAAGAATGATGATGCATGGTAGCTCTCAGAAATAGAAGTGTGTTAAAGTCACACATTAATTTCAGGCTGGTGTACCAGTAGGCAAAAGAATAGGAGGCTGTATTAGTTTCTTAGCTCTGCTGTAACAAATTACCACAAATTGGGTTGTTCAAAACCCTCTTTGTTCTGGAGGCTAGAAATGCAAAATCAAGTTGTTGCCAGGGACATGCTCTCTCTAAAGACTCTAGCCAAGAGTGCTTTCTTGCATCTTGAAATTTCTCCTGCTTGCCAGCAATTCTTGATGTTACTTGCTGTGGCAGCATATTTCTAATCTTTACCTCCATCTTCACATGTCTTCTTCTCAGTGTGTCTCTGTCTCTAAATCTCTCTCTCCTTAAAAGGACACCAGGCATTGTATGTATGGCATACTCTAATCTAAAATGACTTCATCTTAAATTGACTGTATTTATAAAGACCACATTTCCAAATAAGAACTTCAACATGTCTTATTGGGAGACACAATTCAACATACAAGAGAGACCATAAAGAAAGAGATATACATTTTATATGAAGGAGGAGGAAAGCTTCTTTTAACATGGATCTCAGTGAAAGAAGAATTGTTGGTGTTCTAGGCACCTACACTACAATAATGGAATAACTAGAAGAAATAATTAACCTTGTAAATGGGAGAACATTAACTCCTATTTGCATTTCTACATATTTTCTCAAATAAAAATGCAGGTTTCAAGGGGATACTGATTCTATATTTTATTCTATATGTATTGTGTATGTCCTTGTATATTCATTTATCATATATAGATTTGCTTAAAAAAGTGTATATTTAAATGAAGACCCATTCTTTTAGCTAGCATTTTTTTCATTCATTTTATTTACCAATCTATCCATAACTACAGGATATAACACTGAATCCACTAAACCATTGTGAGTAATAAACCTGTATTGCACTTGAGTTCAATATATCATAATTGCTTGGTTAATTTTATCAGACTAGGGTATCATGTGTGATATGTATTATTTGGTATTTTAATACCCAGAATATTCAAGCAAGTTTAACACACAGTTTCTCAGTACAAAAGATAATTATGAGTTTACATTTATACTACATGTATTGATTTGTCTCAATTCCATATTCAGATTCTAAGATTTGAAGATTTTGTGCCCACATCTGAATAGACCAAAACATTGCTGCAAGCCAGGGGTTCCACTGAGATATATATTTTTGAAATTCAATGCCACACTGCTTCCGCTTCTAGTCTGTTTAGTTATTTTTCATTAATTATAGCTCCTCATAAGTTTTCCAGGCATTGTTTCTAATCCAACTGGGTCCCAGTAGTGTTAATATTTATTTACTTGGAAAAAAGCTATTATGTCTATTATTCATAATGTTGACGCTAGTACTTATTATATTTGTTGCCGTTAAGTATATTTTGTTTGCCTAACCCATCGTTTTCGCCTCTACATCATTTTTTCCCTAGTCTTCATTCGTTCATCCCATGTCCTCAGTCCTAACCAATTTTTTTTTTTTTTTTTTGTATGGTGTATGGTAGAGCTCACATTTCATTCTTTTTCTCCATGAATATCCTGTTATTCCAGCACTATTTGTTGAATTTTGTTTGTTTGTTTTTGTTTCTTTGCTTGTTTGTTTGTTTGGGGGAAATACACGGGCCAGGAATCAAACATCAGTCTCCTGCACGACAGGTGAGAATTCTACCACTGAACTACCCTAGCACCCCCATCCCCCAACCCATTTTAATGTGATCTTATTACTTTACTCCTTCCATTCTGTAATCATTTTATAACTTCAGCTCTTAATATTAAGCCTCTAGTAGGAAACATTCAAATCCATATTTGTGAGTTAGGCTTGATTGATAGTCAACGGCATAACATTTCAGTACATTAGCACTTTGTGGCGTGACTGTTAGAACTTTTGGTAAAATATTAAGAATATTGCTCTTTTACAGTATTATATGATTACTAGATTACTAGAGAGATTAAGTCATGGATTCCAAAAAACCCAAACCCCATTTTCCAATACATCTACTTAATACACTAGTTTCTCCATTATATTATCTTTCTTTATTTATTCTATACTTTATATTTCTATTCTGTATTCTATGTTCAGTTTTCTACATGAACTCTGTATTCTTCATTTTATATTTCTAAGTCCCAGTCTTCCAGATCAAAATATAACATCTGTTCCCTCAAGGCTTTCTTTTGTCTGGAACTTTATAGTCACCAAAGATACTTTCTAGTCTTTTGTGGTGCTTCTTAACAGATATTTTCCAGTATTTTTTTTCCTTTTGACATTTTATGATTTTAAGCATTATAAAAATAAAATATCCCATGTAATATGTGTGCAATCAAATGGAAAAAAATAGTATTGTCTTCAAAATTTTAAGGCCAAGTGTGTGGTACTGTCTATTTGATATTTACAAAGTACTTCAACTATAAATATGGTTCATGTTATTTCTACCCTACCTATTTAATGACTTTCTGAAGAGAATTGTTAAAAGGGCAAGTAAATGTTAAAAATCTATGTGTATTTCACAAATTCCTGTAGAGTAAAAAAATGAGTCAGCAATGTAATTTTATGAAGCAGCAATTGACCCAGTAAATCAAAGTTGTGAAAATACCTACAAGAAAGGATAAAACAATGATACAAAAACTTGCTACAGTGAAACATAAATTACAAAATTATGGATTATATATATTTAATCTAGACAATATTATTTGAGCAATATACTAAACTCTGAGAATTAAAAAATAAATTTGAAGTATATTTTTTTCTTTTTTTCCCCCTGAAAAAGCAATCACCTCTATCTTGCTTCAATTCCATTTCAAAAAACTATAACCCTTAAAATCATTGGTTAGCTCTTTGTTAATGGCCTTAACTTCCTTAATCAATTGCACTTCAAATATGATTCATTCTGATTGTTTGCCTCTTCCTTTCTAAGGTATTGATGAAGAAAATAGCACACCTAGGTACTCATGAATGCCACTATACATTCATTATCTCAGTCTGGCAAAAATTTTGTTAGAACTGCAGTGCAGTTTAAGACTCTTTCTACCTATTCCTCTTTCTTTTCCCTTGTCATGCATAGAGGTCATACCTATATATGATCTGAAGATTCTCTTGCCTGCTTCTGTTTCCAACTCTATACGTCACTAGTATTTCCTACAATAAATCTCTTGTGGTTTTAATGCTGTTTTATTACCTAGATTTAATAATAGCTCTCTGGACTACTGCCTCCTTTTTCAATGTAGAGACATTCTGAAGTATCAATTAACTCGAAAATAATTTTTAAAAATCTTTTCCACTTTATGAATTTCTGCACATACCAGTTTTCATCATTCATATCCAAGCTGTAAAGAGTAATCTATACATTCCTCAGTCTTAGTGTCACAGCCATTTACTCAGGACAGCTACCTAGTTGTATTCATATGAACTTAGGAAGAAGGATATTCCAGAAAGCTGTATCTGTTCACTCCTGAACAATCTATTCTGGTCTAAATGTATAGTGAGGAGTGTTAGGGGATATACAGGCTGCACTTCACTAAGACGTTTTTATTTCTTCTAATGAAGTTCTTATCATACACTGCCGAATTTTCCAATCATTCATTTCTCCTCCCCAATTGAATGGGAGTTTCTATAAAGCATGAATACCATCTCTTCTCTTTATAAATCTAGATCTCAACACAATTATAAAGAGCTCAATTAATGCTAGTTGGAAGAGGGGGGGAGGACTAAAACAGAAAGACAAGAAAAAGAAGCAGAAGAAAAGATGGTGTGCTGGTTTGAAAGGAAGTATGCCCCCTAGAAAAGCCATGTTTTAATCAAAATCCCATTTCGTAAAGGTAGAATAATCTCTATTCAATACTGTATGTTTGAAACTGTAATCAGATCATCTCCCTGGATGATATGGTTAAGTCAAGAATGGTTGTTAAACTGGATTAGGGGATGACATGTCTCCACCCATTTGGGTGGGTCTTGATTGGTTTATTGGAGTCCTATAAAAGAGGAAATATTTTGGAGAAAGAGATTCAGAGAGAGCAACACTACGAAGCAGAGAGTCCGCCAGCCAGCGACCTTTGGAGATGAAGAAGAAAGACGCCTCCCGGGGAGCTTCATGAAACTGGAAGCCAGGAGAGAAAGCTAGCAGATGACGCGGTATTCACCACGTGCCCTTCCAGCTGAGAGAGAATCCCTGACTGTGTTCGCCATGTGCCTTCTCACTTGAGAGAGAAACCCTGAACTTCATCAGCTTTCTTGAACCAAGGTATCTTTCCCTGGATGCCTTTGATTGGACATTTCTATAGACTTGTTTTAATTGGGACATTTTCTCGGCCTTAGAACTGTAAACTAGCAACTCATTAAATTCCCCTTGTTAAAAGCCATTCCGTTTCTGGTATATTGCATTCCAGCAGCTAGCGAACTAGAACAGATGGGAAAAAGTTGGGAAGTCATCTTAGTTTGACAGAACTGCAATGACAAATACTACACAGTGGACTGGCTTAAACAACAAGCACTTATTGTCTCATGGTTTTGAAAGCCAGAAGTTCAAAATCAAGGCGTCACCAAGGCCATGCTTTTTCTTGGTTTGGTAGAGTTCTGGTGATGATAGTTCTTCATCAGTTGGCAATTTCTCTTTCTCTTTTTGTGTCTGCTCTTCAGGTTTCTGTTAACTTCTGGCTTCTCTCTGATGGTGTTCAAATTTCCTCTCTTCATAAACCTTCCAGCCATACTGATTAAAATTAACCTTAATTCAGTTTGGCCACATTCTAATAATATCAACATCTTCAAAAAGTCCTATCTGCAAACAGGTTCACACCCATAGAAAGGCAGATTAAAATCTGAACATATCTTTTGTGGGGTATGTTTCAATTCCCAACAGGAGTAAAAGCTCAGTTGTGAAAATAGTGCATAGAATTTTTTTAATAGTGAAAGACACTTAGTTCCAAAGAAAATATAATGAAAACAAATTTTTTAAATTGAAAGAAGTTATTGATGTTTGGAGGGTAATTTAAAAAAATGTTCTGTGAAAATGGGTCTTAAACCAAATTTTATAGGAGAACTGAGATTTATGATGAGCAAATGTAGGGTGTCCCAGGTAAAAACAGTGATTTGAACTTCCTTTGTATGAGGCTTGCTTAAGGGAAATGAATAGTCCAGAACTGACAAGAATGAAGGTGCAAATGGGAATTATATCAATACTTATTATTGTTTTGGTTTGTAAAAGCTGCTGGAATTCAGTATACCAGAAATGGAATGGCTTTTAAAAAGGGAATTTATTAAGTTACAAATTTATAGTTCTAAGGCTGTGAAAATGTCCAAATTAAGGCACTAGCATGAGATTACCTTCAATAAAGAAAGCTGATACTATTGGAACACCTCTGTCAACTGTGCAGGTATGTGACTGGCATTTGCTGGGTTCTCTGGCTTCTGGACGCCTCTCTCAGTTGAGAAAGCACATGGGGGCATCTGCTAGCTTTCTCTCCCAGCTTTTTGCTTCATGAAGCTCCCCTGTGGGCATTTTCCTTCTTTGTTTCCAAAAGTCTCTGGCTGTATATGCTTTGTTGTCTCTGTGTCTCTGATGAATCTAAAGCTTTTGCAAAATGGTTCACTTTTAAAGGACACCAGTAAGCAACCCCACTTTAAATTGGGGTAGGCATATTTCCATGGAAACCATCTAATCAAAGTTACCACCCACAATTGGGTGGGTCACATCTCCATGGAAACAGTAAAAAATGATCCCATCCAGCAACATTGAATGAGGAATAAAGGACATGGCTTTTCTGGGCTACACAACAGCTTCAAATCAGCACACTTATAACTATCGGTTTTGAAAGGAATATTAAATGTCTCTTGGTCTAAATCCAAACAAGCAGGCAGTACCAGCAAGGGAGTACAAAAATCTCATGCATTTAAATACAAACAAGTCTTTATTTTTTTTTAACCCAAGATGTAATTTGTTCATATTTTTAAAACCCACACATAGAGTGGAGGAGGAGATGACAATCTCTCCCTAGCCATTTTGATTAGATCAATCAATACTATTGATGAAAGGTCTAAGGAAGTTGTGGCCAGATCACTCTCAAGTCCAACTCTGAAATAATTCCTTCAGCAATGAATTTGAGAGGAATGTCAGCCTCTGAAAACTTTTCCAAACTGCCCATCACATTAGTAGAGGAGAAAGAAAAAGTGGGAGTTATGAAGAAAAAAAAATTAAATTGCTGGTGGGACAGAAATATCTATAAAACCACTTTAAGAAAGATAATGTAATGAAAAAATCCTAGGACCTTGGAGCTGAACTTCTAAATATTTAATGGATTGAAGGGGTGTGAGCCAGATAAGCATGCTGGGCTAAATTCTGTCTTGATCTATCATGGATGGATCTTGTACAAACATATATTTCAATATCCAAAGTATAAGGGAAGAGATTAAGGAAATCTTTCTCACTCAAGGATCTTTCCAACCTGGTAACTGAAATGACTTTCATAACAGATGTTAACCTGAAGTTTCCATCAATGCCTACACAAAAGTATGGGACATAGGCTATAGGTACAAAAAGATCATTGCAATTACTATCAATTTGTAGTTCATATAAAAGGGAAAAGTAACTTTTACTGATAACTTAGTTTATCTTCTGGAGTATAAAAAAAGTTTAATTTGTCTTCTATATGATATCCTTTAAATATTTCAATAGAATTACTGTGAGTCCCCTAAGCCATTTCTTTAGGCAGAACACCCACTAAATTTTCTTCCATTCTTTGTGAGGTGTATTTCTAAGATTCCTCCTAATTTTAATTGCACTTTCACTGAAGATCTTCAGTTTACAATCAGATTTTTCAAGTAGCCCCTGAAATTTGAAACAATTCTCCAGATCAATTCTAGCTATTACAAAATGAAATGAGGTTGTGTTTCTGAACAAAATGACTCTACTAAACTCTCTCTGTGGGCAGCTTCATTATGCAATAGTATTTAATGTCCATAGAGTCATTCAAATAGAGTCCACTAAAATGCTGTATTTTAAAAACAAAACAAAACAAAAATACAAAATCTTGATTGTTATTCACCCTCTTACCTTCACAAGTAGATACGTGATTGTTGTTTTCCTTAGCCATGTGGAGACCTTCATATTTACCCCTGTTAGCTATTATCAATTTTCATTTTGGCCTCTCTTTGTAGCTTACTGTGTGATCTAGCTGGATCATGATTCCATGCTCCATTTAGCACATTGGGTTCTAATAAGTTTTGGATCACTTGAAAGGCTGAGCTTCACGAACAATTTCAGGGATGCAGTACGTTGAATGAGTCGAAGTAGAGGGAAACTGGACATAAGAGGGCCTGGTAGAAAATAATTGCGGTGGTCCAGATATTAAGTGAAATAGTGCTAGCCTAATTTGGTAGTAGTGGGAAAGGATATAAAAGGATGATGAAACCATGAAGAATTAATAAAAAATAGTGACTTACTAGATTAAGTAGTAAGGAAAAGTTGTGAGTTAAAAAGTGACTCTTAGGATTTGAGTTTTTGTGTTGAAACTTGATAATACATTTGGCAGATATAATGAGATCCAAAGGAAAGATGGTTGGGGAGAATGATGAGGAGCATGATTTAGATTTATTAATTTTGAAACGGTGGTGGCACAAACTAGTAGAAATCCCTGAAGTAAATAAAAGTAATGGGAGAAGGTAGTTCAGAATCACAGAACAAAGCTGAATGCTAAAGGCAGATAATTTTGTAGCCATCTATGCAGAAAGTATCAGTGAAACTTTGAGAACAAGGGCTCAAAATTTTCCAAGATCCATTAATTATCATAAAAGTATAAGCTCAGGATATGAGAAGTTGCATATCTACTAGGGTCTTCACTAGGCTTTATGGAAGCACATATGAAAATTAGTAAAATAGGGCGGCTGCTGTGGCTCAGCAGGCAGAGCTCCGACCTGCGGTGCTGGAGGTCTGGAGTTCGATCCCTGGTGCCTCCTGCCCATATGCAAATTAAAAAAAAATTAGTAAAATAAAAAAAAAGACTAATTGTTATAGAATAGAAAATACTGAGCTAGTTTGTTATGTGCTCTTGTTAATGGAATCCTCTGATATTACTTTTAAAACATTCAAGATAAATTATATTGTCTTTTGTTACATAAATATGCATTATTTGAAAAAAAGTTGACATATTTGTCCTTAAAGACAAACCTTAAAAGGTTTTGCTTCTTTGTAATAAGAATCAGATTATTATTTAGGAGTTTTATTTCTCAGGTAAACTTTGCAAAAATCCTCCAAGAAAGGATTACATTGTTCAAGTAGGATTAAAAATAATCTTAGAAAGAATATCATTTTATTAGCTTTTACAGCTAACTAATTGATTTTCAATTACAAAGGCAATAATTCTTTTAATCTGGCTAGAGTTGATCTTTTTTACTATCAGTCCTGATGTTTGAATTAAATAATCCAGATAAAGTCAACCAGACTGATTGCACTCATATAGTTTATTTTAAACCTAGTCCACATTTTGGATTTTCTTCCTTGGACTTCAAGTATCATGCATCATATCATTATTTATAAGCAGTTCATTGTGTCAAGAAGGAAGAAGGCATTTTCAGAAAAGACATTGCAGAGTACTATTATTGCTAAATTATTTTATCTTTTCTCATCCCTGTTTCTGGCTTGGAGAAGCTCAACTTTTTCAAATGTAGAATTATAGAAAGATGACTTCCATGCAAAGACAAAATCCAATCTCAAGTTAAAGGTTTATTTTTAACAAACTTCACAGAACTACTTTCCCCTAGTTTTCTTCTGAGAGATCTTAACATTCAACATATAATGCTTTGAAAATTTGAGAAAAGAGGCAGTTGTTTCTGATTCCTTTTTTTTATAATTGCCATCTCATTGCTGGAAAACATAAATAGCGCAAATAAAAAGAATGCATAATAAGGGATATATGTATGAATTGAGAAATTCATGGAATATTGATTGATTTTATGGTTAAAAATAATTAAATCCAGTGAAATCTAATTATTTTAAGATAGATTTTATATGTTTTTACTAAGGATTTAAAAAGAAACAAGAAGGATATTATTCAAAATTGATTAATTTCTGACTGATATCTAAAAAGGTACAAATGAAGATAATACCAACATTAAAATACAGTACAGATGGATGTTGAAACTTTGCTTCTCATGGAATTATATGACACTATGGAAAAGTTTGTGGATTTTTTAGAGGAGGAAAAATAGATACAAGCAAATATAAAAACTTTTCAGGATAGCCAGTTGGAGACCAATATTTCTAGAATAAGATAGGAAAATCTCCACAAAACCAAAATAGCAAGGTATAACTATCAAGTTTATATAAGAGTTATATAAACTTATTTTTATTTACACAGTTGTTCAAATTACATGCCAAAGGCTGAAGGGGATTTTTTAAAATTTTTGAACAGTTTTGCGTATTTCTTCAGGATTGGATTTTCTATGAGGTTTAAAAAAATAATTCTCATATTTTAAATGCTATTCTGC